>JAVJIF010016753.1:0-89329 GCA_038442645.1 Agave tequilana | reverse complement strand
GATGTCGTGATGTTGTTAGCAGAAGAACCGACAAAGAGATGAACGGGTCCGAGCAGCGGAAGATGCACCTAAAGTGGAGGGGAGAGTAATAGCGACTGAGCTGAGAGTGATCCGATGGCTGTTTTTTTTTTGTTTATTTTCTTTTTCTTTTCTACAAAGAGATAATTGTGTATCACTGTTTCTCTGTAAATTTGTACATTTCTATCTTAAGGATGTTTCGTTAAATTCTTATTAATTAATGAAATACTTGACGGTTTTTAAAAAAAAAAGATTAACAATAGAATTAGGCTGGTTCAATTTTATATTTAACAATATTTGTGACTTTTATGGTGGTCTCTAGATGATTATTGGCTTTGAGTTCAAAATTAAACCCAAAAAGTCTTATCACGCTGGACTTGAAAAATTAGTATTCCCAAATTCAAACCAAATCTATTTATATACAAGGCGGTATATGCAATTTATGTAAATCATGATTATATTACCACAAAATTACAACACATTTCACTAAAATCAAACCAATCAAATTATAAAATCAAAACTTAATAGTGTTGCAAAGGAAAGATGACGTCTAATTCTTTGTTTAAGCAAAACACGCCCATAGATGGCACTTAAGAAAAATATGTTTAAAATTTGATCCAAACCCAATAAAAGAGATGAGATTTTGACCCAAATCTAAACCCAAAATAAAAATCCGAATCTCATCTTTTTTCTACTGTTCAAAGATAATTTATTTTGTAAACAACTTGATGAAAGGTATCAAGATTGCATGAATCTTTAAATGGATATTCCTGAATGAAAGAACCATTTCTTGTTCTTAAATTCCAATATCATGGCATGAGAAGCAAGCCAGCCTGCAGCCCAGCTGTCTGTCACTGCTCAAAATCCAGGAGGACCACTGGCCTTTCAATTCAAGGACTCTGCGTCCTAACAAACCATTCTAACTCCTACATTTTTTTTTTGCTCGAGACCCACCCCCCAAACTTAGCTCACAGTTATTTAGTTATTAGGTGCAATAAAATCAAAGAATCAATTTCAAGCTCAAACTATCAAATTGGTGATCTCATTCTCTATTTTTTCCTTCCATTTTTCTCTTGTTTTCGTTAATGTTTAGCAAGGAAACTGTTTGCTGGCTCCTTGTTTGAGAGAGAGAGAGAAGACAGACAACTAAATTGGATACCAAACCAAACCAAGCTTAAAAAAAATGCCTTCAACAACCAATTCATTGCATTAGAATCTACGCTCGCCTTTTACGTTGGTTCCAAGAATCAAACGGCTAGCTTGTCTTCATGCTTGCATACGAAGGACCACCACCACTGTGAGAGCTCTTCCCTGTCCTTGGTGGATCCGGGTTATCGAATCCGATCGGATGTGGGTCTGACCCGATTAGACTCCAAATCTAGACACATGAACTGTGAATGAGTCTTTCGAATGGACTTGATGGATCTAGATTCGGTCCTGACTCGATCTGACACAGGTTGTCAGACATGATGGACTCGGGTCATGTTTGCCGTTGGAAAACAAAGGAAGGAAAAGTGTGTGGGCTACACTCGTTAGTTTTTTTCGAGCGTTTTACGAGCTTTTTAAGTTAGAAATCCGACATGGTATTGTAGTCATAAAAAACTGAGTTGAAAGTGTGAGGGTGAACACACTTTTTCTTCTTAGTTTTCACAGCAAACAAGCAGAGTATACCATTGAAAAAGCTCGTGGGTTCACTAGCTAAAGAAAATGGGGGTTTTGCCCACTTTCTGGGCAAAGGAACAGGACCTCAAAAGCATCGAGGCTAACAACAGACTCGCTGACAGTTGGAGAGGAGTCCAGTCTACACTATCCATTTCGGTTTGGGTCTGTGTTAAGTCAGAACTGAACCGAACGCGACCCACTTGCAACTCGCTTTGTGCTTCTGAGCTCAATATTTCTAGTAATAATGTTGTGAATTAGCTGGGTATAAAAAAAAAAAAAAAATCAATGAAATTGAATGAGGGGAGCTTCAGCCTATCAAATCTTTTTGGCTCGGGGCCTTGAAGATAATAGTTGTATTGGGCCCTGTGTCTCACTTGATTGCTCATCTGCTCTTGTTTTGTTGCAACTTGTACAAATTAATTGAACTCGCCTGCACCTGTTGTGTCACGTTTGCACAAGCACGGTTGAGTGGCGGCAAGTAGTTTTCAACCCCCTCAGTGATAAGAATAACATAAATTATGTCCCTGCATGCATAAATTCTTAGCATTAAACTGACATATTTTCTGCAGTGATGGCACTGTTTTCATACTTGATACCACTTTGATGATCAAAAACAGAACCAGAATAAATTTTAGAGTGAGCTGTAATTTTTTATAACATATACTTATGAATTATGAATTGTTAAAAGAATAAAACAGTATTCTTCACTAAATCAAGAATGGAGCTAAGAATAAATTTATTTAAAAAAATTAAAATAGAAGGAGGTCCAACATAATATATGAAAAGAAACAAAAATAAAAATAAATTTAAGATAATATATGAAAAAAAATGCACCGTAGCCCGGGCCAGCCCATTACTGCGTCCGCCCGTGTTGATGAGTTTAATGGCGTCTACTGCTCAAAATTTGTGGCTGGCAGTCCCAAGTAGCATTCACGGGATTAATTACTGAATGTTATAGTGTGGGGAGATGACTGAGTTCTAGTTCAGCCCTTTCCTTTTGACGGAGTAATCATTGATCACTCTAGTGAATTTTAGTAGCCCACTTGCAAAGTTTTAGGTAACAAACATAGCTTCGTGACATCGAGCGGAAAACGAACGACGCCAGCTAGATCTCGTTCTAACGCTAACCAACCCTGATGAGCCTTCGGATAGGGGTCTTACTTGAATCCACGAGCAAGCAACTCGAATTCACGAGCCAAAAAAACAACTCGAATCCACGAGCGATACGAGGAAAAATTCAAAGTTTATTGAATAAAAAGTAATAATAAATACAAATGATACATGAGCCTATTTATAGGCTTACAAAGAGTCCTAATCTATTTATAGGCTTACAAAGAATCCTAAATTCAAAATAAAGAAACAGAAGATCAATCAGAGTTCAAATCGGATCCGAAACAAAATCCTAACCAGGTTTAGATAGAGCAGATAAACGTTGAATGATCGACCGACAAGAAGGAGTGATCGATCAATAGAAGATGTCAGTCAACTGATTGTAATGTCTTTGGTCTATGTTGGGGGTCGATTGACCGGGTGGTCGATCGACTGTAATGACCCAACTCTCTCTTTCAAGACGATCGACCAGTGGCATGAAACAGTCTTTCGGTCGACCGGGTGGTCCACCGAAGTCTATTGTTTCTGTTGCTCTATACCTGTTGTTGTTGCTCTTGATCTCTTACATCAGTCCCTCCCCCTTTAAAAGAATTCGTCATCGAGTTATCATCTGGATATAGCTGCTCGGTAGAGTGATAGTCGTAGAGATCTCTCACATTAAATGTCTATGACATTGCCATATCGTTTGTAAGATCCATAATGTAGACATTATCACTGATCTTCTTAACGATCTTAAACGAATTATACTTCATTGGTTTCAACTTGTTGTATGAACTAGCAGGAATCCTCTCTCTTCTCAAATACACCATCACAATTTCTCCTCCTTCGAAGATTTTTGCTTTCCTCATCTTGTCGACTGTTGTTTTATACCTCGCAATAGATTCTTCTAGCTTTAATTGAACCGACTTCTGAACATTAAGAACTTGCTCAGTTAAGATGCTTGCTACACTACTAAACTTCTCTCCAATAGGTACCGTGGATAAATCTAGAAAATGATGAGGTGTCTTCCTATAGACAATATAAAGGGTGATATACCCGTTGAGTTGTGAATTATACTGTTGTAAGCAAACTTCGCTTGATGCAAAGCTTGATCCCATCATATATGCTTCTCAACAAATTGCCTAATATGCGATCGATAATTTTCATTTCTCCATCAGTTTGAGGATGTGTCATGTTATTACACTTCAGAGACGTGTCAAATCTCCTCTTTAGAGTAGTCCAAAAAGTAGTTAAGAACTTGTTATCTCTATCTGAAATCATAGAAATCTGCACGCCATGCAATATCATAACTTCTTTAGAAGAATAACTTGGCCACATGTGGTGCATTGAAGTCTTCCGGTAAGAAATAAAGTGCACAATCTTGAAGAATCGATCAACTACTATGAAGATGGAATTCACTTTCTTTTGTGTGCGAGAAAGTCCCAACACAAAATCCATACTCAAGTCTTTCCAACTGTCTGTTGGGGACGGGCAAAGGTGTATATAAACCTGTATTTTGAGCTTATCTTTTAGCAACTCGACAAACCGAACAACTTCTCACAACGATAGCCACATTCTTCCATAATTGAGGCCAATAATATCTCTCTTCAAGACTAGATGTAGTCTTGTCTCTTTCAAAGTGCCCTGCAAGCCCGCCACCATGTAGGTCCTTAATAATTTTCTCCCTCAAACAAGTCATTGGTACACACAACTGACTTCCTTTTAGAAGAAACCCGTCCAGGATATGAAATCTTGTGCGGGCTGTCATGATGAGCACCTCTCCCAAATCTCAGCAAAGTTTTCATCTTCTTTATATAACTCCTTCGAGAGATTGAGCCCAATGACTTCACTTTGTAAAGAGATCAACAGTGAAACTTTTTGACTCAATGCGTCGGAAATTTTGTATCTACTCTGGATTTGTGATGGATCACAAAAATGAACCGCTCAAAGTAGGATGCTCACCTTGCATGCATCTTGTTGATGTGCTTCTGGTTCTTGAAGTGTTTGAGTGATTGATGATCCAAAAATAGTACAAAGTCACTAGCTATAAGACAACTCTCTCATGTCTTCAATGAATGGTATACCGCATACAAGTCCTGCTCATAGGTAGACAACTTTAGTCACGCATCATTTAATTTTTCACTGAGAAAGACAATAGGTCTATATTCTTGTAAAAGTACTGCTCCAATACCGACTACACAAGCATCATACTCTAGTTCAAATACTTTCTCGAAATTTGGAAAGGCTAAGATGGGAGTATTAGTAAGCTTCTCCTTTATAGATGCAAAAGCTCTCCCGACTTCGTCAGTTCAAACAAAAGGACCATTTTTCTTCAAACAATCTGCCATACATTCTACCAAGCTACTGAAGTTGCGGATGAATCGTTGATAGAAAATAGCTAGGACATGAAAGCTTTACTTCGGTAGCACTCTTGGGTGTGGGCCAATCTCAGATTGCCCTCGCTTTCTCCTAATTTACATGAATCCCTTGTGAACTGACAACAAACCCTAAGAATATCGGCTCATAGTCATGAAGCTCCACTTCTTTAGGCTGGTATATAATTCATTTGCTTGAAGAACTGTGAACACATCCAATAGATATTTTACATGCTTAGCCTCACTAGAACTATATATGAGAATGTCATCAAAGTAGACAACCACAAATTTATCAAAGAAAGGCTTAAACACTTGATTCATCAGCCTCATGAAAGTACTTGGTGCATTGAATAGTCCAAAGGGTATGACCATCCACTCATATAGCCCTTCGGAGTTTTGAATATTGTCTTCCACTCATCTCCCGCCTAATGCGGATTTGGTGTCTCTTCAGATCGATCTTCAAAAAGATGCACAATCCTCCTAATCAGTCCAACTTAACATCAAGGCGAGGTATTGAAAATCGATACCATATAGTGATCTTATTGATGGCTTAGATGTCCACGCATATGCCCGAACTCCCATCTTTCTTTAGCGTCAGGAGGGCAGGTACCGCACACGAACTCATACTCTCTCTAATATGCCCTTTGTGGATCTTCTTTGACTTTCTCCCTCAGAATTTCACTCTCTTTTGAATTCATCTGGTAATGTGGGAGGTTAGGTAGACTTGATCTAAGAATAAGATCAATGTGGTGCCAGATATCCCTCTGAGTAGTAACTCGTCCGGGACCTCATCATGAACTACTATTTCAAACTCCTTCAATATCGGCTTCATCATCTCAGGAACTTCATGTAAGGACTCGGGACACCATCTCAAAAGACTAGCCTTCTAGGTGGAGTTGCCCAAATCTTTATATACCAAGGCCATCCCATGTCTAGCCGATGTGGGACTATTTGTTCGACCCAAATCCCAACACCCCCTCGCGAACAAAGAGTTTCCCTGTAAGCTCATCTTCACACCTGGAAAATTATCTTCACACCTGAAAGACATGTGCACATCGAGATCTTCTTCACTGTGTTGGTAATCACACGCCATGGTCTTCTCAAGAATATGTGACATGCATCCATATCGACAATATCACAAGTAAAAGGATCTTGATAAAACTCGCCAATTGAAATAGAACATGACAAAGATTCGTTATCTTGATGCAGGGGCCCTTCTTTATCCATCCAATGGTGTATGAGTGCGGGTGTGGTTTCATTTCTAAGTCTACCAATGCGCTAGAGATGATGTTCTCGCAACTGTCATTGTTGATGATGAGATTGCACACTTTGATCTTGACCGAACACTTCGCATAGAAAATTTAACGCCGTTATGTAGTGTTGGGATTCTTTTGGTTGCATGGCAACCGCTAAACCACATTAGTGGCCAACTCTCCATATTCTTGTTGGCCCGAAGGCATTTCACCCTAATTTTGATGATGACTAACTTATGAAGTATGTCACTAATGATCTTATATTTATTAAGTTTCAGATATTCAATCAAGATCTTAGTCGGTATTTAGATTCAATAAAAAATTCGAAGTCAAGTTTTAAAGCTATTGTAGGCTGTCTAAAAATCACTGAAGACAAGTCATCAAAAAGTAGAGTCCAAACTCCAGACGTAGGGCTAATCATAGCCACTACCACAGCACTAAGACACAAGGGTCAAAACCCGACTCTCACCCTTACTGCAATAGCATCACTACAGTACCAAGACGCGAGGGTCGAAACCCGCGTCTCAGCATTACTGCAGTAGCATCACTACAGTACCAAAATGTGAGGGTCGAAACCCGCGTCTCTACTTTACCACAACGACCAAGACGCAGAGCCCAGAGCCCGCATCTCACACAAAGCTTGACAGAAAACTTGAAGCTCACATTTCAACTAAAGGCAAAGTTCAAGTGTTACCTCAATGGTTAAACGTGAGGCTTGAAGCCCGTGTTTCAACTACAAAGGAACCCTGCGTCTCGGTTATAACTGTCCTCATTACTGGGTCAATTACTGCCCACGTAATGAGGGAGTTAACCCCATTATGGAGTGTTTTTAGTGGACACTTTTGCCCCCCTGAAACATCTATAAATAGCCCAGTTTGCTATGGAAGAGGGGACGGAAAAAATCTAATCAGAAGAACTTCGGTTGTAAGCCGTAGAAGGACCAAGATCTCCAGCTAAAAGAAAGAGAGTTCAACTCTTCTAACAACTTGCTGCGTACAAGTTTGTTCTTACATAAAGTCTCTTTGAGATTCTTGTTAGAAAGAAACTGTGTTACTTCGTTTACCATCCAAAGAGAAGATTCCCAAGAAGTCTTGACGTTCACCCGGGTCAACGAAAAACAAGATTCACTTTCCATCGCTACATCAAGAACCCGACATTAAACAAAGGGGAGATTTGAGCTTGAATATCTCCCCTCTCTTGTAAAAGGATTATTGATCCGCTGTAATTTTATTTACCACCAAATAAAGAATTTAAACTTCGATCTTCAATTATCCACCAAATAGCTATCACGTGTTAATTCAAGAGCTCGCGCTTCAAGTTCGTATCAAGAACTCGAGATGGAGTCATCGCCCTTTGGATCGCGTTTTGGATCAAGTCTACTTGGATAAATAGACTTAAAAATGAGTTTAAGTTTGTTTAGATGTTTGTTTAGATCTTGTGTAAGGATAGAATAGTTTTGAATTATTCAAGTTCACACACAAGTTTATAGTTTTTGATTTTCGGTTTAACCGTTTTAGTTTCAAGAATTTATGTTTACCTGGTATACATCTCAGTAGAATAATTTCATGGTTTATATATGTGTTGGATTCTATCTACACATATTAGAGCTTTATTATTTAGAAAAACTTATTTCTATGAGTTATGTGTTTTGGTTTATCATGTATACGATTTTGTATTTTGGATTATTATGTATACATCTTTCCATTTAATGAATAAATTCCATCAAAAAAAGTTTACATGGTTTATATGTATATTGGATTTCATCCACATACATTGATGGTTTATATATGTTTAGAAAAACTTTTTTTGATGTATCTATTTCATGTGTTTAAGTTTTGTTTTTATCAAAACTTATTTTGATATTTATTGTCAAAAACAAGTATATATCATTTACTATCTGTATTGGATTCTATCCATGCACATCATGCTTCAAATATGTTTCAATAACTTATTTTTGTATCTATACAAGTTTATAGAAAAATCGGATTTTCATTTAAATATTTGGATTTTGGAAATTACATTTTTTGGTTTATGCCTATATTTTTATGCCTCAAGAATAGTTCAATTATTTATAAATATATGTTGATTTTTTTATCGCATATATCTGTACTTCAAAATATTTATATGAACTTATTTTTTGTGAAATTTATTGGGATTTAATTTAGTTTTTATAGATTTAACAAGTTGATTTTTAAAGCCTAAAAATTTGGGTTTTGCGCTGCTTACGGTCGATCGACCTGTCGATCGCAGGGTAGTTCGGTCGACCGATCGGTCGACTGACGTGCACACATGCAGGACTAATTAGCCGTCGACCGATCGGTCGACCGACTGGTTCAACCCAACTTTCGGCCGGGAAGGAGTCCTTCTCTGTTTTTGGGTGCGGTCAACCAGGCAGTCGAACGGATACCTAACGGTCATAAAAATGACCATTGGCCGGTGGACCGGGCGATCGACCGACCGGCCAGTTTGGCCTGTGTCTTGAGCCCAACGGCTAGAATTTTCTGGGATATATATAGGAGCTGTTTTTGGCTACTTTTAAACAAGATTTTCAATAAGTTTTCAAGAGCTATTTTGCTACTTTCTAACGAGTTTTTAAACAAGTTTTTGGTGCTAAAATTCTATATTTTTATTTAGTTCCAAAGTTTTGAAAAATCAAAGAAAAATAAGTTTGGGAATCTAATTTTTTGTTCAAAATTTCTATTTCATTTCAAGAGTTTTCCCATGTGCTTTCCTTGTGTTTTTTTTTTAAAAACTTTGTGCACTCACATACTTGAGCTCTTCTTTATAAATCTATCCTCTAGGATCTTGTATATGAGAGGTATTTTGTTTGTGTCTTTTGAGATCACCAAGTTTTTTGTTGTGATCAAAGTGATCACCAAGATGTATTTTCTCTTTGCTTTGTGCCTGGCTTTGTGCCTACCTTCTTGCGTAGAGGTGTGAGAGTTAGAGTTGTGTACTCTCGATTTGTAAGTTGTATTCTTTGGTGGAGGTCCCTTTGTAAAAGGTCCTTAGTGGACATAGTGAAAATCCTTCTATGTGAAGGCAGGGACGTAGAACGGTGGCTCGAACCTCGAAACATATCTTTATGTTTACGTTTGGATCTCTATCTCTCAACTTTCCGCTCTTATATCTTGCATTACTATTATTGCGCATATCTATACATGCTTGATATTGTTTGTGTGTCACACTTGTGTTTAACCAAGAGAGCTATTGAAGCACCTCAACTCTAGTTTAGAGGAATAGTAAGGAGAAGTTCTAAAGCCCTTCACGGGGAATTCGGCTTCACACTTGATTACACGTTGTGTGTTTTAGCATTTAGTTTTATTTTCAAATTATTTGTCACTAGATTAGCACTACACTTATTCACCCCCTCTAAGTGTACTTTCAATTGGTATTAGAGTTAGCGTTCCTGATATTGAGTTTAACCGCCTAAGAGTGTGATCCTTTTATTACTAGTCTAGCTATTTCTTTTGCAAACTTATTTATTTGCACTCATAGATTATCTTGACCCACCCATGTTTGATGTTTCTAACATTGACATGTGAAAATTTAAAATAAGTGCTTACCTAAAAGCCCTAAGATTGCATGTTTATCTTGTCACTACCAAGAAATCATATATTGATAACGACAAGTATTTAGAGGCTGATGCACAAGCCATTGATGCACTAAAGCACACACTTTGCAAAGAACAAATTTCTGTTGGCCCAAAGGTCCTTCACCTTAGTTTTGATGATGACTAACTTATGAAGGTTAGTTTATTAATGATCTTGTGTTTAATAAGTTTTAGATATTGATTAAGATCTTAGTTGGTATTTAGCTTCAATAAAGGATTTAAAGCCAGTTTGGAGCTAACACGTGTGGATTCAAGAGCTCGAGCGTCAAAATCGCATCTAGCACTCGAATGGAGTCAAACTCTTTGGATCAAGTTTGGATCGAGTCATCTTGGAGAAGAAGATCTACAAGAAGACCTCGATTTTTTTTAGTTTTGTTTTAATTTAGATCTTGTGTGAGTATAGCTTAGTTTTGATATGCTCAAGTTCACACACACACACACACAAGTTCAAAAGTTCTGATTTCAGTTTCACTGTTTTGGATTTTCAAGTATATATCCTTTAGTTTCATGAATAGGTAGAATCAAAAAAGTTTTACATGATTTAATGTATATTGGATTTCATCCATATACATCTATGTTTCATATTGACTAAAAACTTATTTTGATGATTCTAATTCATAGTTTCAAGTTTTATTTTTTTAACAAAACTTAGTTTGGATTTATTGTTAAAAACATAGATATATCTTTTATATGTGAATTAGATTCTATCCATACACACTACGCTTCAAAATGAGTTTAGATATCTTGTTTTTGAATTTGTACAAGTTTATAGAAAAATCGTATTTTCCTTTGAAAGTTTGATTTTTGAAAAATATTGTTTTTGGTTAAAGCTTAACTTTCATGCCTCAAAAATAGTTTAAATAGTTTGTAATATATGTTGATTTTTGGTCACACATAGTTGTACTTCAAATATTTATAAGAACTTATTTTTGTGAATTTTATGTGATTTTATGAGATTTTATAGGATATTAAAAGACCAAATATTTCAACCTGTAACCCTGGTTTTTAGGCTGCTAACGGTCGACCGACCGGTCGACCGATGCCTAGACCGGTCGACCGACGTGCACAGAGGTGCACAGGCTGTAGCGGTCGACTGGGCGATCGACCGTTCCAGAGAGTGCTCTCTTAAAATGGCCATGGTTGATCGACCAGTCGACCGACCAGAGAGACCAACTCTCTGGTTTGGACCTCGGTCGACCGGGCAGTCGATCTACAGGCAGTTTGCCTTGGGGCGGTCCACTTACAACCCAACGGTCAGAAATCTGACTGTTGGCCGGTCGACCGGCCGGTTGACTGACAGGTCTTTTCTGACCTGTTCTGAACCCCAACGGCTAGTTTTTTAGATCCCTATAAAAATGGGTCTTTGGGGGCTGTTTCCCTTAAGATTTTTTAGTGCAATTTTTTTCACCTTCTCAATTATTTTTAACAAAGTTTTCAAAAGAGTTTTTGTGCCAAAATTCTCTCTCTTTATTTTTGTTCAAAGTTTTGAAAAATAAAAGAAAATCAAGTCTTTAGGAATTCTATTTTATTTTTCATTTTATATATTCTTCAAGAAGTTTTCCCAAGTATTTTCTTTATTGTTTTATTTTTAAATACTTTGTTTTCTCACATACTTGAGCTATCATCTCAAATCTATCTTTAAGATTTTTCTATAGTGAGAAAAATTATTTGTGATCCTTTGAGATCACCAAGAGAGAGTTTGTGATCATTAGATCGCTAAGTTTTATTTTTCTTTACTTTGTGCTCCCTCTTGTGTAAAGGTGATTGTGTGGAGAGAGGAGTTTTTACTCCAAGTGTTTAGTTGTAATTTCTCAGTGGAGGTCCCTTTGTGGAAGGTCTTGTGTGAATATAGTGAAAATCCTTCTGTGGGAAGGCGGGGACGTAGAGTAATAGCTCGAATCTCGAAACATATCTTAGTGTTTGCGTTTGATCCACTACCTCTCAACTTTCTTTTATATCTTGCATTGCTTTATATTGTTCATATTCATATACATGTTTGGTATTGTTTGTGTGCCCACACTTGTGTTCAACCAAGAGAGCTTTTAAAAGCACCTTAACTCTTAGTCTAGAGGAGTAAATCCAGAGCCCTTCACGGGAATTCGGGCTCACTCTTGGTTACATACAGTGTGTTAGCAATTAAGTTTTAAATTTTACATCATTTGTCCTAGATTAACTTGTACACATATTCATCACCCTCTAGGTGTACTTACAATTGGTATTAGAGCCTACGCTTCTGATATTCGATTTAACCACCTAGGAGTGAGATCGTTTGATTGCTAATCTAATTTGCTTTGCACACATATAGTTAACACACTCATGAATTTTCTTGCCCCTCCTAAGTATGAGGTTTACAACATCGATATATGAAAATTTAAGATGAGTGCATACCTCTAGGATTGCATGTTTATCTTGCCACTACAAAGAAATCATATGTTGATAATGGCAAGTACCTAGAGGCCAATACACAAGCCATAGAGGCACTTAGGCACATACTTGATAAATAACATCTTTCTTTGATTTCTTATTGTGATTCCGCTTTTGCAGTGTGAAATACATTGATCTCTCCCTAGGAACAAGTGCAACACATTTTGGAGAGAGAATCAAGAAGGGATGATCCGAGCAAACGTGTTACATGGTCTAAGGGAATGACTCTTGAGGTAAATTCGGATACCCATCTTGATGATTGTGCTAGTTATTCATGTAATGATAATGTTATGGATGCACAATTTTTAAACGAAAAATTATCCATGTTTTGTGAAAACTTACTTTCAAAGTACAAAGCTTTGAAAAACAAGAGTTTTGATTTAAAAAGAGAAAATGAGAATTTATTTTTAAAACTTGATATGGTTTTGCAAAAGAGGGTTAACATTTCAAGTGAAAAGGATTCCTTGAAAATCCAACTCGGCCTTGTTATAAAAGAACATTAATTTTGAAAAAATAAAAATGATTTTGATCATGTTTTGAAGAAGAATAAAGTTTTGTCTTCAAAACTTAAATCTGTTTTAAAGAAAATGACTCTTTGAAAAACAAAATAGTTTTGATTTCAAAAGAATCAGATTTTTTTCAAGAAAAATATCTCTTTGAAAAATGATTTTGAGTCCCATATTTGTCATGCTACTATAAATTTATCTTCTATTGATAAACATGTTGCTTCCTCCACATCTTCTTCAAGTATTGATAATGATATTTATGCTTTGAAGAAGAGTGTTGATTGTTTGGGTTCCACTTTGAGCCAATATGTCATGAACCACACACGATTAGAATCCATGTTTCATAAGAAACATGCTCCACATCTTCATGCACACAAACCACGGCATACACAGGCTCATCATGTTCACACACATTATTTATGTATGCTAATGTGTACACTTAAACAGATTGTGGATGTACCGGCCACCTTGCAAAAATTTATTATGATAGAATACATAATTCAAATTTTGCAAATAAATTTATTTGGGTTAGAAATGGTGCTAACCCCTATGAACCCAAAAAAATATGGGTACCAAAATCTACCCCTATTTCATTTATTGTAGGTGTGGCCTCTCACTTGACGTGAGAGTATCAATACTTTGATGGTGGATGTGTTTCGAACTCAAAGATCATTGAAGGTACACCTAGAGGGGGGGTGAATAGGTGTTATTGCTAATCTAGATCCAAATGCGAAACTAAGTGCGCTAAATGCGGAAGCTAATGCAAATCTTGCACAAACTTAATACAACACAACAAGTGTAGCTGAATTCCCCGTGAAGGGCTCTGGACTAACTCCTCTTGATTCCCCTTGAATGGGTTGAGGTGCTATGTGAAGCTTTTGTTGATTAAGTACAAGTGAGGCACACACACAAGCAAGCCAAGTATATAAGGATGAACAATATAAAAGATGCAAGGCAACACAAGCAAATATGATATGAATGAACAATGATGCTATGCACAAATAAATGAGAGAGATAGTTGAGAGAAATTGGATCAAACGCAAACACAATGATATGTTTCGAGGTTCGAGCCCCTAGCTCTACATCCCCGCCTACACTACCGTGTAGGATTTCCAATCCACTATAGGAGTACCGAACTCCTCTCTCAAACAACCACCTCACAACCGAGGGGTAGGCCCGTAGCCGAATAACAACCAACACCTCTACCGAAGAGGGTTTACAAACCAATCACCCGATCACCTCTACCGAAGAGGGATACACAAGGAATAAGGGTGTTTACAACAAATGGTTCCAAGACCACAAACAATCTCTCTTTCTTTCTCTTTTCTTTTCTCTTTTCTTTTTCCACAAAAACAAAATCCTAAATAGATTAGGATAGAAGATAGCTCAAGTGTGAAAAACAAAGTGTTTTTGAAAACTAGCAACAAAGAAAAACTACTTGGGAAATCTCTAGTATATGATAGAAATAAAAGATCAAATCAAAATCCCAAAACCTAGTTTTCTTTGATTTTCCAAAAACCCAAAATAATAAAGATAAAATCTTTTTAGCACAAAAACTCTTTTAAAAACTTGTTTAAACACTAGAGAAACACTGAAATTTTTCTTCTTGAAAACTTTAGCCAAAAACCCAAGAGAATGGGCTTTATACAGGCCAAAACAGAAAATAGTCGTTAGAGCTGAGCTGGCAGCTCTGACAGGCTGCGGTCGACCGGCCCGGTCGACCCAAACAAACAGAGAGCTCTGCTCTCGACGCGGTCGACCGGCCCGGTCGACCGTCTCAGTGACTCCAAACGTGCACAGAATTGTTGTAACGCCCCGATCCCAAAGATACGGAGACGTCACTGCAACGTATATACGTAGGCCAGAAGGAGCACCCGCGTACATACGCTAAGCATAAGTACAACAAGTATCAGAGTATAACACACAGCGAGATACAACCATATGCCAACATACAAGGTAAAAGTACAGAGTTATACAAGTTATGATATACAAAATCACCATACAGTGTCCATTATCACAACTCCAGTCCAAAAAGAAACAAGATACAACCAAAAATACAAAAATGCTCACGTGTGGATGGAGACCACGTGAACCAAAAGAAGTGCCGGGCACGCTGGATCTAGGACTGGTCGGACTGATCTCCAAGGTAAGCCAAGTCCTCAGCGGAAGGCTCCACCTCGTTCCAGACCTCTGAATCTGAATGTGCAAATCCAAAGGGTCAAGACATAATACGAGAAATAAAATAGTCAAGTGACAATAGGATCATGAATAGTGGTAGAAGAGCAATACTAAGTAACCATGCATGTCAGGATATGTAACTATGTAAGGTAATGACATATGAAATGAATATACAATGAGTGTCTTATTATTATTACTTGTCTTACTGTGATATCTAGCTATGTGGCCCAGCGTCCCAGAACACATAGATCCATATCCTAGTATGACAAGGTTGTTATTGGAAATAGCGGTTATATCGACGAACTATGTTTACAGTGGGTGAAACCGGAAGTAATAAAGCCTGAACAGTGAAGCCTGAATAATGAAACCTGAATAGTGAAGCCTGCTCGGTCCCCTGGCGTACCACAGGTCAGACCGGAACAATATTTGTACAATATTGTTTTAAACCACTGTAAACACGAACACATACCGATATTCCGCATATTTCCCCCCGACCCATGTGTAAGTTGGTGTATTTTATGAAAAGTCAGATACTTCATGCTTGGTTTTAAGGATAACATGAAGGGTTGGTGATAGTTCATATTTAACAAATTATGGGATGATATTATATAACAAGAAGCCATGAAGCATGAATTAGACAAGTTCCACCATGTAACAAGTCATAAAGCATGAATAAAGTACTTCCATCAGGTAACATGTCATACGGTATAGATATGATGTATATAACAAGACTAGTATAGTGTACATGTATCAGGAAATACCAAAAATCAGAAAAGAAACAAGTCTGAAAACTGTCCCAGGATTTGGCCTAACGGTCGACCTCCGGTCGACTGCCGGTCGACTGGGGAAATGAACTGGCGGTTGAGTCCCGGTCGCCTGCCGGTCGACTGGGCGGGAGCCGTGAGCTCCAGATTTGGCCGGTCGAGTTGCGGTCGACTGCCAGTCGACCGCCCGCTCAAGTCGTGCAGGTTGTGCACATCGGCAGAGTCCCGGTTGACTCCCAGTCGACCGGTCCTCGGGAAAATTCTGCTATTAGAGCAGAATTCCAGATTCTGAAGGGATCGGTCTCTACAGTCTAAAAGTAGGGATTTTTACAACATAAGGGAACCTGATATAACATTGTAAGTACATCAGAACTAGGTTTAGTCATGGTGATCAATACAATTACATGAAAAGGTTGGATTGGGCTCATATGACCTAAAGGTTGGATTTTTACCATACACATGAACTTGGATTTCTACCCTAAACATGTAGAGCTGTTAATTTGGGTCTTGGTGAGTAAGAACTCACCTGGAAGATCAGATCTGAAGTTTGATTTAGGGTTGGAGGTGTTGGCTTCCCTCCAAAGCTTGTAGTTGAAGCTTGAGGTTGAAGAAGTGCTCCTTGGATGAAGCCTTGAAGAACCCCCTAGTGATCTAGAGGAGAAAGTGGAGGGATTGGAGTGATCTAGGGCTAGGGTTTTGCTGGAGGAAGAGGAAGAGGATTTCTGCAATTTCTCTTTTGATGGAGAAGGTGAGAAAAAAGGGTATTTTGCAAATGCATGTGATTATATACTTTGGGGTTTTTGTGAAGGGGGTGACAATTTGGTGGATGTGAGGGGTTTCTTTGCAAGAATGTGGGGTGAGGTGTCCTCTCCCTTGCCACTTGGTCAGCTGAGAGCAAGAGAGAGTGTGAGTGGGTGGTAGGTAAGGTGAGTGGAATGATGAGGTGGCAAGTGAAGTGGAAAATCAATTTTTGCAAATTTTGGAAAAATGCTAAAATTCAAGTATTTTGGATTGGTCTGGAAATTTTACCAAAAATCAAGAAAAATATTTGAAGACTAAAGGTGAAATCCGTTTGAGGAAATACTGTGTAGATTTTTAATTAAAAATCCCAGAAGCAGAAATTTACCGACACCGAAATAATTTTCATAAATTTATAAAATTCTTAGAAAAATAATATAAGTAGGAAATATGATTCTAAGCAATAAAGTCTAAAGGACTTTCTTGAAATTCCTAACAGATTGGAAGATAAAAATTCGGAAATCGGTCAGCGGTACTGGCCGACACCGGTTTTTGAAGAAATTCATTTTAATTTCAGAAAATTCTAGAAAATCACATAAAATCTAAAATATTATAAAATGATGTTTGAAATTAAAATCGGTCAAATACGGATGGTAAATCGGAAGATACGGTCAAAGGGCCGGATACGTAACTAAGTACGTATTCCGGGAAAGGGGCATTACAATCTACCCACCTTACAAAAATTTCGTCCTCGAAATTTCATAGGGTGAAAGATAACAGGAAAGGTAACAGATGGATATGGATACAAGGAATGATAACGGTAAAGACAAGTAGAAGGAAAGAGTCTTACCAGATCAAGACGGGAAAAGTTGAGGATAATGCTCCCGGATAACGTCCTCTCGCTCCCAGGTGGCCTCTCCCGGCGCGTGTCTGCTCCAAGACACCAATACCAATGGAATAGCCCTGCTCTTCAGTGTCTTGACACTCTTGTCCAGAATGGCCAACGGCTGCTCTTGGTATGATAGATCCGGTTGCAGCTCTAGCTCGGAATGATCCAGAATGTGGCTGTCGTCCCGGACATACTTCCTCAACTGAGACACATGGAAGACATTATGCACCCCGTCCAAGGATGGTGGTAATGCTAGTCTATAAGACACGTCTCCCACGCGATCCAGGATCTCGAACGGGCCAATATACCTCGGGCTCAGCTTCCCACGAGTACCGAACCGGATAACTCCCCTGGTGGGTGAAATCTTCAAGAACACATGATCTCCGGTCTGGAACTCCAATGGCCTCCTAAGAGTATCAGCCCAACTCTTCTGTCTACTCTGAGCAGCCCTGAGATGATCTCTGATAACCCTGACCTTCTCTGTAGTCTGCATCAACATCTCAGGCCCCAAAAGACTCCTCTCACCGACTTCATCCCAGCAAATCGGTGATCGGCACTTCCTACCATACAGTGCCTCAAATGGCGCCATCCTAATACTGGCCTGATAGCTATTGTTATATGAAAACTCGGCCAAGTGTAGATGGTCCTCCCAAGATCCTCCAAAGTCCATCATGCAAGCCCTCAGCATATCCTCAAGGATCTGGATGGTCCTCTCTGACTGCCCGTCTGTCTGAGGATGATAGGAAGTACTGAACTTCAGACGGGTTCCCAGACTCTCCTGGAGACTCTCCCAGAAATGAGACCTGAATCTGGAGTCTCTATCCGATACAATACTGACTGGGACTCCATGCAGACGAACAACTTCCTTCAGATACTTATCTGCCAGAACCTCTGTCGACTGACCAACCCGGAAAGGTATGAAGTGAGCAGACTTGGTGAGGCGATCAACGATCACCCATACCGCATTGTTACCCTTAGGACTCCGAGGCAATGCCGTCACGAAGTCCATAGTAATGTGCTCCCACTTCCATTCGGGTATCGGCAAAGGTTGAAGAAGTCCAGCAGATCTCTGATGCTCGATCTTTATCTGCTGGCAAACCAAGCACTTGGCAACAAACTGGGCTATCTCCCTCTTCATGGCATTCCACCAAAAGTGCTTCTTCAGGTCCTGGTACATCTTGTTTCCTCCCGGATGTATAGAATAGGCAGAACTGTGTGCTTCCTCCAGAATCTTCTGTCTGACTTCTCCCTGGGGGACACAAAGTCTACTACCATAACACAAAGCACCATCCGGACGGATACAAATATCTGCCCTCAGTCCAGCCTCCACCTGAGTCCTGAATGTCTGCAATCTTGGATCTTCCTTCTGAGCCTCCTTGATCTCCTCTACCAATGAGGACTGGATCTGCAATGCCATAAGCTGCCCTGCCTTATCACCTCCCTGCACCAACCTCAAATCCAATCTGATGAACTCCTGGATCAACTCTTTCTGCTGAGTAAGGCGAACTAGCACTCTGTTCTCCGGCATCCTGCTCAGTGCATCTGGAACGGTATTGACTTTGCCTGGATGATACTGCAAGTCAATCTCGTAGTCCGCCATAAGCTCCAACCACCTCCTCTGCCTCATATTCAGCTCCTTCTGCGAGAATATATACTTGAGGCTCTTGTGGTCAGTGTATATCAATACCTTGTCTCCCAGAAGGTAGTGTCTCCAGATCTTCAATGCAAACACCACAGCTGCCAACTCCAAGTCATGAGTCGGGTAGTTCCTCTCATGAGGCTTCAACTGCCTAGATGCATATGCTATGACATGATCGTGTTGCATAAGCACGCACCCCAGGCCTTTTCCTGATGCATCACAGAAAATAACCATCCCTCCTCTTCCTGAAGGGGTCCTCAAGATTGGGGCTGAAATAAGTTTCTGCTTCAACTTCTCAAAGGCTGCATCACAATCTCCTGTCCATATGAATCTCTCCCCTTTCCTGGTGAGCCTGGTCAACGGAGCTGCAAGTCTAGAGAAATCCTGGACGAAGCGCCTGTAATATCCGGCTAGTCCAAGAAAACTCCTTATCTCAGACACCGTCTTCGGAACTGGCCAATTTGCACCGCCTGGACTTTACTAGGATCAACTGCAATCCCTTCTGCTGAAACTATATGTCCAAGGAAGGTTATGCTGTCTAGCCAGAACTCACACTTGCTCCTTTTGGCATGAAGCTGCTCCTGCTGAAGAGTCTGCAACACGATCCTCAAGTGCTCTGCATGCTCCTCAAAACTCTTGGAATAGATCAGGATGTCATCTATAAACACCACTACAAACTGATCCAGGTAAGGAGAGAACACCCGGTTCATCAGGTCCATAAACACAGCAGGGGCATTGGTAACTCCGAAAGGCATCACTAGAAACTCGTAGTGGCCATATCGGGTCCTGAATGCCGTCTTCGGAACATCTTCCTTCTTCACCCTCAGCTGATGGTAACCCGACTGCAAATCCAACTTAGAAAATACACGGGCTCCATGAAGCTGATCAAACAAGTCATCAATCCTGGGCAAGGGATACTTGTTCTTGATGGTGACCTTGTTCAACTCCCTGTAATCAATGCAAAGCCTCTTGCCACCATCCTTCTTGTTTGCCAATAGCACCGGGGCTCCCCATGGTGAAGTGCTAGGCCGGATCAATCCCTTGTCTGAATAATCCTGCAGCTGTATCTTCAGGATCTCCAACTCCGTCGGTGCCATCCGGTACGGAGCCTTTGAGATAGGAGCTGTCCCTGGGACTGTATCAATGGAGAACTCCACTATCCTCTCCGGTGGAAGACCTGAAATCTCAGCAAAGACCTCTGGAAATTCATCCCACACTGGCACTCCCTTCTGAGCCTCCGAGGTGGTCAACTGAACCTTCTCCCTAGCAGGCTTCACCTCTCCGCTAAACTGGAACTCCGGCCGATGTGGGATTTTGAAATTGATCTTCCTTCCCCTACAGTCAATCACTGCATGGTACTGACTGAGCCAGGTCATGCCTAAGATCACGTCGTACCCCTTGGTGTCTAGTACGAGCATATCTATGGACAAGACCTTCCCACAAAGTTCTACTGGACAGTCAACACAAACACCGGAAGACACAACTACCCCATTCCCAGTACTGATCTCCCACTTGTGGTCTAAAGCCTCAACAGAAATAGAATGCAAAGCCACAAACTTGTCGGAGATGTAACAATGGGATGCACCTGAATCGAAGAGTGCGAGGACAGGTATAGAATGAACTCTGATAGTACCTGTGATCACCTCCCCCGAAGCCTCTGCCTCCTCTACTGTCAGGTTGTAGGCCTGACCCCTGCCACGCCCTGCTGCTGGTCTGGCTCCTCTCTGCATTGGGCGGGCAGCCTGCTGTGGTGGAAGGGGAAGAGCTCTCCTCACCGGTCCCTGCTGCCTCTGTCCAACCGGCCCCGGTAGTGCCCTCTGCACATACTGCCCCTGAGGTGCTGGCAAGGTTTGGGTAGCAAACCCCACTCTCCTGTGCGGACATGTCTCCACGGCATGATCCCGTGCTCCACATATCAAGCACAATCCGTTGGCCCTCCGGCAAGTCTGCTGGGTGTGCCCTGGCTTCTGGCAGAAATGGCAGATAGGACCTGGTCGAGCCGTCTGATATGGAACTGCTCTGAACGGCTGTCTGGCCTGGATCTTGGCTGCCCTGGATGGTCCTCCTCTGCCCACCGGCACAAACGGCCTCTTCAAGGCCTGGCTCTCCTGCTTCCTCTGAAATCCTCGCTCCACCTCACGAGCGATAGAAAGAACTTCAGCATAGGTCTTCAACTGCGGTGCCATCATATACATCTGGATCTCCATCTGTAGGCCTTGCTGGAACCTGCTCGCCCTCTTCTCCTCATCTGACACCATATAGGGGGCGAAGCGACTCAGCCTGAGGAACTCAGCAGCATACTCATCTACGGACCTCTCCCCCTGCTGAAGCCTGATGAACTGCTCCTCCATGTCTTTCTGAGCAGTGACGGGGAAGAAACGACTGTAGAAGCTCTTGGAGAAGGTATCCCAGGAAATAGGCTTCTTCAAGCGAGCCTCCTCTGCAAGCCACCAAGTCCGAGCAATGTCCTTCAGCTGGATCTTTGCAACCTCCACTTGGCTCTCCTTGGGCACCCTGGCGGCGTTCAGTAGATCGGTGGTGTCCACTAACCACTGCTCAGCCTCCAAAGGCCTCTCGACTCCTGAGAAGGCAGCCGGTTGTAGCCGCCGGAAATCTGAGATGTTCCCCGGCTTCTGCTCCTTCGGGGCTGCTAACTCCTGCCTGAGGAGTTCAGTCTGCTGCTGATGGATCTCCACTTGCTGCTGCTGGGTCTCCATCATAGCCCGAATGATGCTCAGGACATCAGCCTGCTCTCCTCCCGCGGGTCCATCCGGGACTTGCCCGACATTGTTGCGACCCGAACGTCTCTCCATACCGAAAGGGATAAGATCTGGAATTGGAATCAAGGAAAGGAATTAGGATACGAAGGAATTGGTCAATTGAAGGAATCAAGATGGACTTATAACTTTGTACATTGCAGTTGGCATAAGCAAATCGTTAGAATTTGCCACTTGGTTGTACTTTTAGGTCTGAGAGCCTAGGCTCTGATACCAACCTGTAACGCCCCGATCCCAAAGATACGGAGACGTCACTGCACGTATATACGTAGGCCAGAAGGAGCACCCGCGTACATACGCTAAGCATAAGTACAACAAGTATCAGAGTATAACACACAGCGAGATACAACCATATGCCAACATACAAGGTAAAAGTACAGAGTTATACAAGTTATGATATACAAAATCACCATACAGTGTCCATTATCACAACTCCAGTCCAAAAAGAAACAAGATACAACCAAAAATACAAAAATGCTCACGTGTGGATGGAGACCACGTGAACCAAAAGAAGTGCCGGGCACGCTGGATCTAGGACTGGTCGGACTGATCTCCAAGGTAAGCCAAGTCCTCAGCGGAAGGCTCCACCTCGTTCCAGACCTCTGAATCTGAATGTGCAAATCCAAAGGGTCAAGACATAATACGAGAAATAAAATAGTCAAGTGACAATAGGATCATGAATAGTGGTAGAAGAGCAATACTAAGTAACCATGCATGTCAGGATATGTAACTATGTAAGGTAATGACATATGAAATGAATATACAATGAGTGTCTTATTATTATTACTTGTCTTACTGTGATATCTAGCTATGTGGCCCAGCGTCCCAGAACACATAGATCCATATCCTAGTATGACAAGGTTGTTATTGGAAATAGCGGTTATATCGACGAACTATGTTTACAGTGGGTGAAACCGGAAGTAATAAAGCCTGAACAGTGAAGCCTGAATAATGAAACCTGAATAGTGAAGCCTGCTCGGTCCCCTGGCGTACCACAGGTCAGACCGGAACAATATTTGTACAATATTGTTTAAACCACTGTAAACACGAACACATACCGATATTCCGCATATTTCCCCCGACCCATGTGTAAGTTGGTGTATTTTATGAAAAGTCAGATACTTCATGCTTGGTTTTAAGGATACATGAAGGGTTGGTGATAGTTCATATTTAACAAATTATGGGATGATATTATATAACAAGAAGCCATGAAGCATGAATTAGACAAGTTCCACCATGTAACAAGTCATAAAGCATGAATAAAGTACTTCCATCAGGTAACATGTCATACGGTATAGATATGATGTATATAACAAGACTAGTATAGTGTACATGTATCAGGAAATACCAAAAATCAGAAAAGAAACAAGTCTGAAAACTGTCCCAGGATTTGGCCTAACGGTCGACCTCCGGTCGACTGCCGGTCGACTGGGGAAATGAACTGGCGGTTGAGTCCCGGTCGCCTGCCGGTCGACTGGGCGGGAGCCGTGAGCTCCAGATTTGGCCGGTCGAGTTGCGGTCGACTGCCAGTCGACCGCCCGCTCAAGTCGTGCAGGTTGTGCACATCGGCAGAGTCCCGGTCGACTCCCAGTCGACCGGTCCTCGGGAAAATTCTGCTATTAGAGCAGAATTCCAGATTCTGAAGGGATCGGTCTCTACAGTCTAAAAGTAGGGATTTTTACAACATAAGGGAACCTGATATAACATTGTAAGTACATCAGAACTAGGTTTAGTCATGGTGATCAATACAATTACATGAAAAGGTTGGATTGGGCTCATATGACCTAAAGGTTGGATTTTTACCATACACATGAACTTGGATTTCTACCCTAAACATGTAGAGCTGTTAATTTGGGTCTTGGTGAGTAAGAACTCACCTGGAAGATCAGATCTGAAGTTTGATTTAGGGTTGGAGGTGTTGGCTTCCCTCCAAAGCTTGTAGTTGAAGCTTGAGGTTGAAGAAGTGCTCCTTGGATGAAGCCTTGAAGAACCCCCTAGTGATCTAGAGGAGAAAGTGGAGGGATTGGAGTGATCTAGGGCTAGGGTTTTGCTGGAGGAAGAGGAAGAGGATTTCTGCAATTTCTCTTTTGATGGAGAAGGTGAGAAAAAAGGGTATTTTGCAAATGCATGTGATTATATACTTTGGGGTTTTTGTGAAGGGGGTGACAATTTGGTGGATGTGAGGGGTTTCTTTGCAAGAATGTGGGGTGAGGTGTCCTCTCCCTTGCCACTTGGTCAGCTGAGAGCAAGAGAGAGTGTGAGTGGGTGGTAGGTAAGGTGAGTGGAATGATGAGGTGGCAAGTGAAGTGGAAAATCAATTTTTGCAAATTTTGGAAAAATGCTAAAAATTCAAGTATTTTGGATTGGTCTGGAAATTTTACCAAAAATCAAGAAAAATATTTGAAGACTAAAGGTGAAATCCGTTTGAGGAAATACTGTGTAGATTTTTAATTAAAAATCCCAGAAGCAGAAATTTACCGACACCGAAATAATTTTCATAAATTTATAAAATTCTTAGAAAAATAATATAAGTAGGAAATATGATTCTAAGCAATAAAGTCTAAAGGACTTTCTTGAAATTCCTAACAGATTGGAAGATAAAAATTCGGAAATCGGTCAGCGGTACTGGCCGACACCGGTTTTTGAAGAAATTCATTTTAATTTCAGAAAATTCTAGAAAATCACATAAAATCTAAAATATTATAAAATGATGTTTGAAATTAAAATCGGTCAAATACGGATGGTAAATCGGAAGATACGGTCAAAGGGCCGGATACGTAACTAAGTACGTATTCCGGGAAAGGGGCATTACAATTGTGCACGTCGGTCGACCGGCCCGGTCGACCGGACTTCAGCCAAGTCGACTAATAACCTGATTTAGTCGACTGGTTGAGTCCTGGACCTGAAAACTGGATTAAAAATATTTTCAAAAAATCTTTTAATACTTCTAAAAAATCACCAAAATATTTTTATCATTTCGCATCAAAACTCAAACAAGTGATAAAAATTTCAAGACATATATCAATCATATCAATTCATTTTCGAGTATTGCAAATTTTATCAAAAACAAAACTTGTATTTTTATCAAACTTGATTTTTCAATACATGAATAAGTAAGTCAAAACTAAGTTTGTCTAGGAAATTGAAGCATGCATGTATATAGAACAAATCATATATACATAAAACCATGTAAACTTGTTTTGATCTATCTATCCATGAAAACTCATATCGGTTAAACTCAAAAACCGAAAAACCAATATCCAAACATAAAACATGTGTGTTGTGTGCACTTGAGCATATCAACTATTCTTATCTTTACAAATGGATCTAAAAACACAATATCTAAACTATGGATATCTAAGTCTTCTTGATGATCTTCATCTTCAAGTAGACTTGCTCCAAAACTCCATCCATGGCTCGGCAAAGTGTGATCTTAAAGCTTTGGCCCTGGAATCAACATGAATAGCTTCTAAACTCCTTGTTGAAGCTAATCACCAACTAATATATTGGTTAATGATCTGAAACTTGAGCTACACAAGATTATTAGTAAACATAACTACATGAGTTAATCATCATCAAAACTAGAGTGGAAGGCCTTTGGGCCAACAATCTCCCCCTTTTTGATGATGACAAAACTCATGGAGTTATATATGCATGGATTAAAGTTAAGCTTCAAAGAAGCTCCCCCTTAACTCATGCATAAACAAACAAATAAAAGATATGCAATGAATGTACATAAACATGTATGCATCAACATGCATAAAAAACATATTCTAGAAACTCTAGTTTTACCAATTAAATTAATAAAGAAAAAACACTAGATGCTCTAGATACCAATAAAACATCAATAAAATATAATATATGCAAAAACATAAGTATGCATATATAAAACTTATAAAACACACATTATTCTCCCCCTTTTGTCAATCATCAACAAAGGGGTAAACAATCAAAACAATAAATGAGGGGTAAAAAATCTTTCTCCCTTTTTGTTAATCAAAACAATAAAACAATGTTCTCCCCCTTTTAGTCTAAAAACAAAAACAAAGTCAATAAGGGGTGACTATAAAAACATGATATCAATTAAGAATATGTCAATGAGGCATCTTGATACCAATTGAAAGTGAACAAAATTTTAAATACCAATTAAAGGTAAACAAAAATCAATCAAAACTTTTGTAATTTTCTTTAATCAAAATTTTAATACCAATTTAAAACATAAGACATATTGATACCAATTGTAAATAATTTTCATTTTGAACATATGATACCAATTTGAAATTTTTTTTTAATCATAAAGTAAGGGAGTGGGAATACAAATACCAATTGAAATATGAAAAACGAATTTTCTCCCCCTTTATGAAATACCAACAAAAACTATGCATAGGCTTGTAAAAGGATATCAATTGAAAACTAAATCAATTGAAGTAAAGTTGAGGTTCAAGCACTAGCATAAAAACAAGATTTGTGCTTTAATGATATAGGGATATAATAAGCACAAATAAAACAAGTATATGTGTATGAAATAGAATGAGTACCAATCACTAATAGATAGTACCAATTGAAAATATACATACACAATAAACATATGAGTATACAAAAAGAATCAAAATGATACCAATTGAAAGAGTTCAATGATACCATTGACATAGCAATAAAAGCATGGTATAACTCATAACCTAATCCACCCTTCATATGCACAAGGTAAAAAGATTTTCAATATAAACATACAAGGCATAATCGCCCATCCATCCTCCCATGAAGGGTAGGGGTTTTCAAAAATAGATTTGAAAATAAGCTTTGTTTGAAAATCTCTACCAAAATGAAGAATACCGTAACTAGTTAAATGGAAAATCTTATAAACTAGTACGAAATCCTTCAAGTAAAGAATAAAACAAAATTATTTTTCATGAAACATGAAATCCACAAGATAATCAACACTCTAATTCAATTAGGCATAAATATGACTCATGAAAACAAAACATGAGTAAATATAGAAATATGAGTGTATAACTAAAATGTGTAGATCATAATCATGAAAATTTTTCATTAAGCTCAATCATTCCTTAAAACATGAAAACATGAAAATCATTATAACTTATTTAATCTTCAAGGTATATGTATGTTTTATACAATTAAGGTATACATACATATCCAAAACATAAAGAGTCCACAAATTATATGCATTAAGGCACGTGGCTCAAAAGGATATTCATGTATATCTAATAATTTGGATAAGATAGACATATACATGAAGTTAAACAAATAAACACAAAATCGAGAAAAACTAAATCTTCATCAAAACAATTTTCATTTCAAGGTATATGTATGAATTGTCAACACAATAAGTATACATACATATCCCTAAACACAATTGAGTCCATATATAGATTTGCATGAAAGGTAAATGACTCAAGGGGTATACATGTATATCTTAAAGTTTGGCAATACAAATATATACATGAAGTGAAACACACAATCATAAACAACTCAAAAATGAGAATACAAGTTTAAAATGTATGAATAATCAAAACTAGACTATACTAGCACATCTAATGGGTTTAAATAAGCATTCAAGCTCAAACATATATAGATTTATTTGTGGCCCACTTTATATACAAGTATATACCTAGTCTTAATGAAAACTAACATCTAAACATATATTCGAATCATTAAGCATCAAAACAAGATAAAAATCATCATGATAAAACCAAAACATGATGATTATGAATATCCACATGCTATTAGAAATATAATATACGCAATATCAACCAAATAGTGAGAACACAAATGAATTTATCCATATTAAACATGGGTGTCTCAAATAACTAAACATGTATATCACAAGTCTAATAAGCATGGTATTTTCATACTAATCAACAAACATCAAAACAATGTTACATGCTATAAACGATGAATATTAAAAGCATGTAAACAATAAATAAGGAGTTAGAGAATCTTTACCAAAACTTAGAGGGTAACTTCCCTTGTCTCCAAAACATGGTGGTCATCTCCACCAAATCTTCCCTTGAAAGTGATGCATCCATTTGATTTCCTTTGAAGCTCGGAACGCATCCACTCCAAGGTGCCTCTACTCTCACGTCATGTGAGAGCCCACACCTACATTAAAATTTTAGGGGTGGTCTTTGGTACCCATATCTTCTTGGGTCCATGAGGGTTAGTCTCCTCTCTAACCCAAACAAACTTCTTTGCTAAATTTGAAATATTTAATCTATCATAGTAAAATTTAGCAAGATAGTATGTGTACAAGTGTACACATGAGCATACATATGGTGATGGGTGTGTCCGTGAGAAGCATGTGTATGCCGTGGAGGGTGTGCATGCATAAAAGTTGGAACTTGTTTCTTTCGAACCAAGGATTCCAAACGAGTGTGGTTCATGGCACATTGGCTCATAGTGGAGCCCAAACAATCAACCTTCTTCTTAAGCATGGATATATCATTGTTAATAGAAGAAGAGGTGTGGCATGCAATAGGTGAAGTGTGAGGTACTACCCTAGCATGGCAAACATGTGCATCCATTTTATTTTGCAAAACAATATTTTTCTTTAAACATACATCTAAATCATTTGAAATAGAAATAATTTTGTTTTTCAAATCAACATTCTCTTTTAAAACAAAATCTACTTTTGAAGACAAATTTTCATTCTTCTTCAAAATAGCATGGCAATCATTTTTAGATTTTAAAAATTCATTTTCTTTTAGTGCAAGGTCTAATTGAGATCTCAATGAATCCCTTTCATTGTAGGCCTCAATCTTCTCTTGCAAAACAATATCAAGTCTAGAATGCAAACTTTTATTTTCTTTTTCAAGACCTAAACTTTTATTTTTCAAAATTTTATAGTTTTCAATCAATTTTTCACGCACAATAGAAAGTTCTTCATTTAAAGCATGGGCATCAATAAGATCATTTGAAGAACTAGCACAATCATTACTATCTAGTTGAGATTCCGATTGTACCTCAAGGTAGTCGTTCCCTTGGACCATATAGCATTGTTGTGGCTCGGATTCTCCACTAGATTCCTCTTCTTATTGGATTTGTACTTGAAGCTCGGAGGTGGTGGTTGTTGTCAATTTGTTCCACACTACAAAAGCGGAATCAAGATTAGAAACATGCATAAGATATTCTTTTGAAAGCGTGCTTCTAATGGCCTCAAGGGCTTGTGCATTGGCCCCTATATGATTGCTATTACCAAGATAGCATTTCTTGGTAGCGGCAAGATAAACATGCAAGCCTAGGGTTTGGAGGTATATAGACATCCTAGTCTTCCAAACAAGAATGTTGGAAGGGTCAAACATAGGTGGGGTCATGAAAGCCATGGTAAACTATATGTGTGCAAACAAGCAAATGCAAACAAAAGATTAGCAAGCAAATGGATCTCACTCCTAGGATGTTAAGCCTAAGTATCAGGAGTACCCGCTCTGATACCAATTGAAGGTACACCTAGAGGGGGGTGAATAGGTGTTATTGCTAATCTAGATCCAAATGCGAAGCTAAGTGCGCTAAATGCGGAAGCTAATGCAAATCTTGCACAAACTTAATACAACACAACAAGTGTAGCCGAATTCCCCGTGAAGGGCTCTGGACTAACTCCTCTTGATTCCCCTTGAATGGGTTGAGGTGCTATGTGAAGCTCTTGTTGATTAAGTACAAGTGAGGCACACACACAAGCAAGCCAAGCATATAAGGATGAACAATATAAAAGATGCAAGGCAACACAAGCAAATATGATATGAATGAACAATGATGCTATGCACAAATAAATGAGAGAGATAGTTGAGAGAAATTGGATCAAACGCAAACACAATGATATGTTTCGAGGTTCGACCCCCTAGCTCTACATCCCCGCCTACACCACCGTGTAGGATTTCTAATCCACTATAGGAGTACCGAACTCCTCTCTCAAACAACCACCTCACAACCGAGGGGTAGGCCCGTAGCCGAACAACAACCAACACCTCTACCGAAGAGGGTTTACAAACCAATCACCCGATCACCTCTACCGAAGAGGGATACACAAGGAATAAGGGTGTTTACAACAAGTGGTTCCAAGACCACAAACAATCTCTCTTTCTTTTCTCTTTTCTTTTCTCTTTTCTTTTTCCACAAAAATAAAATTCTCAATAGATTAGGATAGAAGATAGCTCAAGTGTGGAAAATAAAGTGTTTTTGGAAACTAGTAACAAAGAAAAACTACTTGGGAAATCTCTTGTATATGATAGAAATAAAAGATCAAATCAAAATCCCAAAACCTAGTTTTCTTTGATTTTCCAAAAACCCAAAACAATAAAGATAAAATCTTTTTAGCACAAAAACTCTTTTAAAAACTTGTTTAAACACTAGAGAAATACTGAAATTTTTCTTCTTGAAAACCTTAGCCAAAAACCCAAGAGAATGGGCTTTATATAGGCCAAAATAGAAACTAGCCGTTAGAGCTGAGCTGGCAGCTCTGACAGGCTGCGGTCGACCGGCCCGGTCGACCGCCAACGGTCAGAATATGACCGTTGGGCAACTGCGGTCGACCGGCCCGGTCGACCCAAACAAACAGAGAGCTCTGCTCTCGACGCGGTCGACCGGCCCGGTCGACCGTCTCAGTGACTCCAAACGTACACAGAATTGTGCAAGTCGGTCGACCGGCCCGGTCGACCGGACTTCAGCCAAGTCGACTAATAACCTGATTTAGTCGACTGGTTGAGTCCTGGACCTGAAAACTGGGTTAAAAATATTTTCAAAAAATCTTTTAATACTTCTAAAAAATCACCAAAAATATTTTTATCATTTCGCATCAAAACTCAAACAAGTGATAAAAATTTCAAGACATATATCAATCATATCAATTCATTTTCGAGTCTTGCAAATTTTATCAAAAACAAAACTTGTATTTTTATCAAACTTGATTTTTCAATACATGAATAAGTAAGTCAAAACTAAGTTTGTCTAGGAAATTGAAGCATGCATGTATATAGAACAAATCATATATACATAAAACCATGTAAACTTGTTTGATCTATCTATCCATGAAAACTCATATCGGTTAAACTCAAAAACCGAAAAACCAATATCCAAACATAAAACATGTGTGTTGTGTGCACTTGAGCATATCAACTATTCTTATCTTTACAAATGGATCTAAAAACACACTATCTAAACTATGGGTACCTAAGTCTTCTTGATGATCTTCATCTTCAAGTAGACTTGCTCCAAAACTCCATCCATGGGCTAGGCAAAGTGTGATCTTAAAGTTTTGGCCCTGGAATCAACATGAATAGCTTCTAAACTCCTTGTTGAAGCTAATCACCAACTAATATCTTGGTTAATGATCTGAAACTTAAGCAACACAAGATTATTAGTAAACATAACTACATGAGTTAATCATCATCAAAACTAGAGTGGAAGGCCTTTGGGCCAACAATTATCTATGAATGCATCACTTTTTTCAAGGGATGTTTAGGTTGGAAGACCACCATAGTTTGGAGACATAGAGATTAGTTCATATAGTTTGGTAACTATCTCTAACTCTCATTTTTGTTTACATTCTTTTTATTATTGATTGTTAGCATGTTTTGATTTTAATGCTCATTATATTAAATGCAATACTTATTAAACTTGTGAAATATATGTATAGTATTTGAGATACACCCATGTTCATATGGATTCATACTTGTTTGTATTCTTAATTATTGTTTAGTTCTTGTGTATATCCTAGTGATAATAATATTTGCATTTACCCTAATGATTATATTTTTTTCATATTTTTGTGCGTCATATTTGGTTACTTGTTTAGATATAGATTTCATTAAAACTTATGTTTATACTTGTACAATTAGTGAGCCACACTTGATTATTATGTGTTTGTACTTCAATGCTCATTTGTATTCATTAGATGTACATGTATAACCTAGTTTTGATGATTCTTGTATTTACACTTATTTTTCCTACTTCTGTACATGTTTTATGTTTTGTTTCATGTACATGTTAATTTTGTTCAAAAGTATAGTTATACATGTCTATCCTAGAGCCACTTGCCTTTATGCAAGATTTTTTTGTGGACTCGTTTATGTTTGAGATATGTGTATATACTTTAGTTTCGACAAAACATACATATATCTTGAAGTTTGTTTAGTTTTTAGTAAAAATTGAAGTTTTGATGACTTCTTATTTTTGATAAAAGAAATCTCTTTAGGTTGAGCTTCAATGTCTTATTTTCATGATTTTGTTAATTACATGATTTTTGTACACTCTATATATCTTTTGTTTACTCATGATTTTAGATTCATGAGAATATATGTGCATTATAGACTTTGAGTGTCGATTCTCGTGTAACTTTCATATATTATGAAATATATATTTGTTATTATTCCTTACTTGAAAGATTTCGTACTAGTTTTCAAAATTATCATAAAACTAGTTTCGTTATTCTTCAATTTGGTAGAGTTTTCAAATATATTAAAATAATTTCAAATCTTATTTTTGAAAATCCCTACCAATCAAAGGGCTGTTGGATGGGCGACCATGTCTTATATACCCTTATTGAATATCTTATCAAACATGTGCATGAATAGGATGGTAGGTATGAGTTATATACGATCTTAATGAAAATTCATTTTGTATACTCATATTTTCTATATGTATACATCACATTTCAATTGTCATTATATTGCTCTGATCATCATACATATAGATGTTTTCTTGTACTTATTTTATAATATCAATACATACATTTTAAAGTACAAATTAATTTTATGCTAAACTTTATGTTCTTAATGATAATTAGAATCTTTACAAGGTTATACATTATTTTTATTGGTATTTCATAAAGGGGGAGAAAAATTCTTATTTTATCTTTTAATTGATTTTATTTTCAATTGACATCTTACTCCCACTCTTTATGATGAAAAATATTTTATTTTAGTATATGATAGTATTTTTAATATTGGTATCAATAATCTTAAATTAGTACTATTCTCAATTTGTAATTTTATTGCAAAATGGTTTTAGTGTTTACATAAAAAAAATTGGTTTTTACTTTCAATTGATATCATGTCCTTCTATTGGTATCAATTCATAAAAAGATTGTTTCCTTTTCATTGGTAAAAAGAATGTTTAATTTTCATTAATAAAAATATTGTTTCTTTCAATTGGTTCTTTCAATTGATCGTTTTTATTGGTATCAAAATTTTGTTTTAAAAATATATTTATTCGTTTTTTTTCTTCACCTCTTTTGTTGATGAGTGACAAAAATGGGGAGAAAGATTTGTGTTTATATATGCATGTATTATTTGTGTTTATATGCATATATAATTTTTATGCATATTATTATGCATATGTTTTTATGATTCTAATTGCATATTTTTTATTATTGTTTATTGGTATGTTGAGCCTACATTGAGTATCTATTTATTTATTTTCGTATGTATAAGTTAAAGGGGAGCTTCTATGAAGCCTATCCTTAATTAATGCATATATAATCTCATAAGTTTAGTCATCATCAAAAAGGGGAGATTGTTGGCCCAGAGGCCCTTCACCTTAGTTTTGATGATGACTAACTTATGAAGATTAGTTTACTAATGATTTTGTGTTTAATAAGTTTTAGATATTGATCAAGATCTTAGAAAGTGTTTAGCTTCATCAAAGAATTAAAGCTAGTTTTGAAGCTAACACGTGTGGATTCAAGAGCTCGAGCGTCAAGATCGCATCTAGCACTTAGATGCAGTCAAGCTCTTTGGATCAAGTTTGGATCGAGTCATTTTGGAGAAGAAGAGCTCGCTTTGTTCAGTTTTGTTTTAATTTAGATCTTGTGTAAGGATAGCTTAGTTTTGATATGCTCAAGTTCACACACACACAAGTTCAAAAGTTTTGATTTCGGTTTAACCGCTTTAGATTTTCAAGCATATATCCTTTGGTTTCATGAATAGATATAATCAAAAGAAGTTTTATATGGTTTAATGTATATTGAATTTCAACCATATACATCTAGTTTCATATTGACTAAAAACTTATTTTGATGATTTTAATTAATGGTTTCAAGTTTTATTTTTTTAACAAAACTTAGTTTTGAATTTATTGTCAAAAACATAGATATATCTTTTATATGTGTATTGGATTCTATCCATACATACTACACTTCAAAATGAGTTTAGATATCTTGTTTTTGAATTTGTACAAGTTTATAGAAAAATCGTATTTTCCTTTAGAAGTTTGATTTTTGAAAAATACTGTTTTTGTTTAAAGCTTAACTTCCATGCCTCAAAAATAATTCAAATAATTTGTAATATGTGTTCATTTTGGTCACACATAGTTGTACTTCAAATATTTATAGGAACTTATTTTTGTGGATTTTATGTGATTTTATAGGATATTAAAAGATTAAATATTTCAACATATAACCCTGATTTGGGCTGCTAAGGGTCAACTGACCGGTCGACCGACATGCACAGGGTGCACAGGCTGTAGTGGTCGACCGGGCGGTCGACCGTTCCAGAGAGTCTGTTATCTGAAAATGGCCCTAGTCGACCGACCAGAGAGACCAGCTCTCTGGTTCTGGCTGGGCGGTCGACTAACCGACAGTTTGCCTTGGGGCGGTCGACTGATAACCCCATCTGATCGTTGGCCGACTGACAGGGCGGTCAATCAACAGGTCATTTCTGACCTGTTCTGAATCCCAACGGCTAGTTTTGTAGACCCCTATAAAAATGGGTCTTTAGGGGTTAATTCCCCTAAGATTTTTGAGAGCAATTGTCCCTTCTCAAGTGTTTTTAACAAAGTTTTCAAAAGAGTTTTTGTGTCAAATTTTCTATCTTTATTTGTGTTCAAAGTTTTGAAAAATCAAAGAAAATCAAGTCTTTGGGAATTCTATTTTGTTCTTCATTTTATATTTTCATCAAAAAGTTTTTCTCAAGTATTTTCCTTATTGTTTTATTTTCAAATACTTTATTTTCTTACATACTTGAGTTATCATCTCAAATCTATCTTTAAGATCTTTGTATTGTGAAAAAAATTATTTGTGATCCTTTGAGATCACCAAAAGAGAGTTTGTGATCATTGGATCACTAAGTTTTATTTCTTCTTTGTTTCGCGCTCCCTCTTGAGTAGAGGTGATTGTGTAGATAGAGGAGCTGTATACTCTCAGTGTTGAGTTGTAATTCCTCAGTGGAGGTGCCTTTGTGGAAGGTCCTGCGTGGATATAGTGAAAATTCTTCTGTGTGAAGGCGGGGACGTAGAGCATGACTCGAACCTCGAAACATATCTTAGTGTTTGCGTTTGACCACTATCTCTCAACTCTCTTTATATCTTGCATTGCTTTACATTGCTCATATTCATATACATGCTTGGTATTGTTTGTGTGCCCACACTTTTGTTCAACCAAGAGAGCTTTTAATAGCACCTCAACTCTTAATTCACAAAAATCTAAAGGAGTAGTTTTATAGCTCTTCACGGAATTCGGGCTCACTTTTGGTTACATATAGTGTGTTAGCAATTAAGTTTTAAATTTCACATCATTTGTTTTAAATTAGCTTGTACACCTATTCACCCTCCTCTAGATGTACTAATGATTTTTTTGATTTCTCATTGTGATTTTGCTTTTACAGTGTGGAGCACATTGACCTCTCTCAAAGAACAAGCTTCAAACAATTTGGAGAGAGAGCCTATTAAAGAAGAGTACGAGCAAGCGTGTTTCATGATCAAAGGGAATGACTCTCTTGAGGTAAATTCAGATTCTCATCTAAATGATTGTGGTAGAACTTTTAATGATGAACATGATAGTATGGATGCACATATGTTAAATGTAGAGCTTTCTAAGTTTTGTGAAAACTTACTTTCAAAGTATAAACTTTTGAAAAATAAGAGTTTTGATTTAAAGAAAAAAAATGAATTGTTGTTTTCAAAACTCGATTTGATTTTAAAAGAGAAGGTTGAGATTTCAAGTGAAAAGGATCTTGAAAAACCAACTTGATTTTGTTTTGAAGGAAATGAGTTTTTGAAAAATAAAAATGATTTGGATGTTGTTTTGAAAAATAATGATGTTTTGTCTTCAAGACTTGAATTTGGTTTAAAAGAAAATGATTCTTTGAAAAAGAATTGGATTGTTTGAAAAATGATCTTGCTTCCCATTCTTGTCATACTTTTATTGTTTTACCTCCTAGTGATATAAATTTTGTTTCTCTTGCATGCTCCACATATTCTTCAAGTATTGATAATGGTTTTTATATTTTGAAGAAGAATGTGAATTGTTTGGGCTCCACTTTGAGCCAATGTGACATGAACCACACGAGGTTGGAATCCATATTTCACAAGAAACATGCTCCACATTTGCATGCACACCCTTAACGACATACACATTCTCATCATGCTCATATACATGATTCTTTGTATGTTAGAGTGTACACTTGTACACATTGACCGCAAAGGCCAACTTGCAAAGTTATGTTATGACAGAATACATGTTTTAAATTTTGCAAGTAAAAATATTTGGGTTAGGAGAGCTACTAACCCTCATATACTCAAGAAAATTTGGGTACCAAAATTCATTACTATTTCTTTTGATGTAGGTGCGGGCTCTCACAAGACGTGAGAGATTTGGCGTCTTGAAGGTGGATGCAATCTGAGCTCAACGGACACTTAAATTAATGTATTGCTATCAAGGAGTTTCGGTGGGAGGGCCACCATGTTTGAGAAGTGAAGATTAGTTCAATTAGTTTAGGTAACTATTTCTAACTTCTATTTTATATTTTTAGTATATTATGTTTAGGTTTACATGCTTTTATATTGGATGATTTTAGCATGTCATAATTTTAATGCTCGTTATAATTAAATGCAATGTTTATTAGACTTGTGATATACATATATAGTATTTGAGATACACCCATATTTATATGAATTTATATCTTTGTATTCTCAATTATTATTTAGCTATTGTGTATATCCTGGTATTAATATATTTACATTTACACTAATGATCATATTGTTTCATCTTCATTGTTTTGATGTTTTTGTGCGTATCATATTTTGATTATATGTTTAAATGTAATTTTTATTAAAACTTGTGCTTATACTTATACAACTAGTGAGGTACACTAGATTCTTGTGTTTTGCATGTTTTATTATTCTTGTATACTCATTACATATACTTGTATGACTTAGTTTTGATGATTCTTACATTTATACTTGTACTCCTTCATTTGTTTTTATATCACTTTTGTACATGTTTTCTTGAGAATGTGTTTAGCTTCATGTATATGTAACTTCTGTCAAAACTATTAGATATATATATTTTATCCTTAAGTCACTTATATTATATGTCAGATACTCTATGTGAACTCTTTTCATATTTGGATAAATATATATGCTTTAGTTTTGACAAAACATGCATATGCATTGAAGTTTAGTTTACAAAATCTTTATGTGTTTTCGATAAAAATGGAAAATTTCATTTTGTTTGATGTATTGAGCTTCATTACCTTATCTCAATGCATATGTTGATTACATAATTTTTGTGTACTCTTCATCATTTGTTTACTCATGATTTTTGATTAATGAGCATATATGTGCTTCATCGATCTTTGAGTGTCAATTATTGTGTATTTACTATGTTTTCATTGGATATATATGGTTTTGTTCCTTACTTGAAGGATTTTGTACTAGTTTTTAAAATTATTATAAACTAGTTTTTTATTGTTCAATTGGTAAAGTTTTCAACCTATACTATATTATTTTCAAAATATTGTTTTGAAAACTTCTACCCTTTAATGGCAGTCGGTTGGGCGACCATGCCTTGTATACTCACATTATATATCTTTTCAAACTTGTACATGATAGGGTGGATGATATGAGTTATACACATGATTCTCATGTAATTTAATTTTTATATACTCATTCAAGTTTTGCTATATATGTATGCTTTAAATTTCAAGTGGTATTTCATTAACATACATACATATATATGATTGATTGTGCTTATTTTACATTGACCATACATGTTTTATAGCACAAATTATTTTATACTAAACCTGATTTAGTTCTTAATATTAGTTGATATCTTTTACAAACTTATGCATTGATTATGATGGTATTTCAAAAAAAAGAAGAAAAATTCTTGATTTTATTATCAATCTGTATTTTATTCTCACTCTTTTTTGAGAAAAATATTTTATTTTAAAAAAATACTTATATTCTTCATATTGGTATCAATTGTTTACAATTGATATCTATATTACAAAATAGTGTAGAATTTAAAAAGATTGATATCATGGATTATTTACTTTCAATTGGTATAGTTTTTATATGATATCCATGTCGAAGATTGATGTCATGTCGAAGAACTTCTCTACCACATAAACCTAGTCTAAGAAAGACTCGATATCAAGGTTCCCTCTAGAAGAAGGAATCTCGATCTTCATCCTATACTCGTTAGAACTCGGGTCTTCTCTTCTCCTATCATGATCAGGAGAAGAAAATCCGCCTCCCCTGTTGGGATTGGGATTGGCCATCCGCCTAGGGCCTCTCCCATAGGCCGCCCTTCCATCGTAGAGCTCATCTTCGAAGCCGTCTTCTTCTTGATAGAAGGTGTTGTTGAACCCCTCCTTGTCAGAAAGATCTTCGTATGGAGGATTCCTATAGAGGACATCTTGGTGGGAGTGATAGTTATCGTGGTGGTGGTCGTTGGAGGAAAGTTGTTGTGGAGATTGTGGATGAGGATTACCTGATGGAGGTGGAGGTAGTAGAGGAAGATTGTTTGATGAACGATCCAACCCAGTTCATTACGTACCATCGGTTAGGCCTCGATCGTCGAACTCTTGATTTCTTGAACCATACTGCCTATGGTTGTTTCAAGAGCGCTAAGTCTCCATTCAATAGAGCCTACTCTTGTGGAGAGGTTTGGTTGTTCGTTGTCATTTTCGGTCATCGTCAGAACATTTGCCCAAACTCTGATACCACTTGACGCGGAGCGAGGAGCGAACGACACCGGTTAGATTTCGTTCTAGCGCCAACGAACCCTAGAGAGCCTTCAGGTAGGGGTCTTACTCGAATCTATGGGCAAGTAACTCGAATCCACGGGCCAAAAGAACAACTCGAATCCACGAGCGATATGAAGGAAAACTCAAAGTTTATTGAATAAAAAGTAATAATAAATACAAAGGATATAAGGGCCTATTTATAGGCTTACAAAGAGTCCTAATCTATCTATGAAATCCTAAATTAAAAATAAAGAAACAGAAAATGAATCGGAGTCCAAATCAAATATGAAACAAAATCCTAACCACGTTCAGATACAATATATATATGATGAATGGTCGACCAGCAAGGAGGAGCTGTCGACCGGTAGAAGTGGTCGGTCGACTGGGCGGTCAACCGACTGTAATGTCTTTGGTCTCTGTTGGGGACTCTCTGTTTCAGGACGGTCGACACCGGTGGCATGAAAGGGTCTTTCGGTCGACCGAGCAATCGATCAAAGTCTGTTGTTTCTGTTGCTCTGGGCCTGCTGCTGTTGCTCTTGATCTCCTACATCACTTCGTGCACGGGAATTGACTGTGATAAACTACGAAGGAAAACTAGAAGAAGTTACATTTTTATTGATTCTCAACAGAAGTTTAAAATACAAATGTATAGAATTATGAACTAGCAAGGGACTGATTTTGCATTTCTGAAGAAAAGAGATGGTTTCCGTATTAACTCTGCCATAACAGTAAAAAAAGATTGATTCCGCATTTCTCCAGAAAAGGTACCATCATTTCTGAATTAAAACTCCTGCCATAACCACTAAAGAGCGGGTTCAATTTTCACCTGCGTGCAATTTGAAGCTCATTAAAACAAAAATCTATGAGGAAAAAACCCAAGTTTCAACTGAAAAAAGAGTGGTAAATGACTCAAACTAGTTGCCCCCCGTCTCTCTCTCTCTCTCTCTCTCTCTCTCTCTGTGTGTGTGTGTGTTTGTTTAATCATAGTTGTTGTAAAGATTGCAAGATTTCTAAAACCTTGTGTAATCTCTAGACATTTATTGAAACTATGCAAACCCATGAAAATTTTGCAAGGCCCCTAGCTAGTCCTAGTGGAGAAATTTAAGCACCAACCACCTGGGTCCCTATAGCTTAGATTTTCATTCTAGTTATTGTGTTGCTATCCTTTTGGCAATTTTGCAGGCGGCTTCCAAATTTACTTGGTGCATGTAGAGACAGCACATGTATCTCATTACAAATTATGTCCTCAAACTCGGTCTGGCAGCACCAAGAGACAGCTAAAACTCGGTGTCCACAAACTTGTACTCACGCATGAGGACAACCAAGCAACTGTCTTAATTTGCGCACAGTCCTCGTCATTTTTCTCCAGTAAAATTTAATGGTAATTAAATGGAGACATTATCATGATTCTTCAGTTTTTAGATTTATAATAATAGTAATAATAAAATTATATCTTTGCCTTGTCTTTCTTTCTGGGCGTCTCTCGACTCTAACAGGTAATTTGCCTACCAAGACACCTAACTATATGATTCCACATCTCATCATCATTTTCAAAGATTATAATTAATTAAAAAGTTTTCCGAATCCAGTAAGGCTTCTCTCCGCTCTGAGCTAACAAAGACACCCTCTCCTTGTTCTGTTCTGTTCTGTTCTATATTTAGCTAGCCTCATAATACTCTTTGCTCTGCCTCTACTGCTCTTGTGTATGCTCTAATTTAGTGCTCTGTCTTCTGAGCTCATTCTCTTTCTCTAAGGTAAAAGAGAGAAACCTATGGCTGAAGAGGACACAAAGAAAGTTGAGGTTGCTGAGGTCTCGTCGGAGCCAGCCCCGCCAGCTACTCCACCGCCGGTCGAGGCCCCGAAGGATGTCGCAGAGGAGAAGGAAGTGAACCCGACTCCGCCGCCGGCCAAAGAGAAGACTGATGACTCCAAAGGTCTTGCTGTTGTGGAGAGTAAGACCCTCTCCTCCTTTCTTTTATCTATTTTGTTATGTTTTGTTAGAATTTTTCTTCTAGTTGTATAATTATGAAATCTATGTTTTTTGTTTTTATTTACAGGTGGTGTTCTTTTGATTCTTAGTTCATGGCAGTTCTTATATTTCTCGTATTTTTTTTTTTTTCAAGTGGAATTTCTTATATAGCTATAACAAATAAGGATCTTTTGCTTGGATTATGGTTTCTTTTCTAAATATATGTTCAATTAAATTTCTAGCAAATTCTTCAACAAAATAGAATTTCTAGCAAGTGAAAAGCTATTCAGATAGTTAGGATCCTTGGTCTGTTTTTTTCCAGAAAATTACTCTGTTTTCTTGCTTTGGGCAGTAGCTTTTGTGGCTTTATTTCAATATCTCTTCTTAAAATTAGTACATCATGTTCTTCATGTAGCTTTCTGCCAAGTTCCTTATCAAATTTAACCAATTGTAGCACAATTAAGGCATATTTGTATCGATTAACCCTTATTTTGTTCATAGCTGGCAAGCCCTTTTTATTTCTGTCAGATCTGTGGTTCTCTCGCATAGAGTTCTGCAAGAAATGATTTAATTTTCACCCAGGATCGTTATCCACTGATAAAGATTATGTTCCCATGAATTCCTTTTGAATTGCGGAAAGGAAAAGCAATTTGACTGTAAGCAATCATAGGATGTTATCTGCTGGGTATTTGTATACTCTTTTCTGATGTGTCGGCAAGGGGAATTATCTGCTTGATTTTTCCATTTGATTCTTGAGGGATATATTCTTCTTAATAGTAGGAACAATCACTCGTTTTTATTTTTTATTTTTTATTTTGAGAAAAACGGTGAACCCAATGAGTTTCCCGCACTTCATTAAAAAGTTTTTAATGAAAACATTCTTGAGAAAAACACGAGAAAGAAAATAAAGATTTTCCAAAGCCAAAATGCACCCGCAAGTGCAAAATGAGAGAAAGACCAACAACACCAAGGAAAAGAAAAACAAAAACAAAAACAACAAGCAATTGAAACACCTCGATGCAAAAAACCAATCCAACAACAGCAAACAAGCTTCGGAAAAGCCAGAGCATCAAGAAACAGGGCACCACATCAACGCAGATCACGTGCGATCAGAATCGGTGCCAAGCCACCTACCCATGAGATCACTTGTTTCTTTTTCTATGTTGAACTTTCGAGTGCTTCTAGCTTTTCGCTTTTTTAAAGGAGCTTTAGCTTTTGGGGAGCCATGCATACCTTTTGCTACAACTAAGAGCTTGTATGTGTTCGTATATAAAAGGGTCATTTTCTCATTGAGCTAGTGACACACCTAAATTGTTACTCCACTCCAAGGTTGCCGACACCAAAACTCTTTAGTTAAAGGATGCCAAAGCATTCAGTTCCTATCGCAAGTAGGTCTTCATATCTTTTCTCGATCTGAAGTTTAATTGTCTCGAATCTTAGAAGCTAATTTTCTGTGTATTCACTCATAATTCGCTGTCGCATTAAAAGATACTGCACTGTTCATACTTGGTACTATCAAGAAATGGAGTGGTTTTGATGGTTAAATTGCTGACAGGGTTATTGAGAAGGGATTCATAAAGATAGAAAGTGCACATATAAGTTTTGATCCATTTTCATGTTTCTGTGATATATTACTTTTATTAACGATTTTTTGAATAGTAATTAAACCTTTCCTTCATGTTTATTGATAGAGGTTGCGGATCCTCCAGCAGTGAAGAGCTCAGGTGGTTCATCTGATAGAGGTATGTAGAGGAAATTGGTATAACAAATCAATAATTTCGTGCTACTACCGTAAATTTGTTGATAGAAATGTGAAAAATTTCTTGTGCTGCACTTGCAGATGCTGTGCTTGCGCGGGTTGAAACTGAAAAGAGGATGTCTTTGATCAAGGCTTGGGAGGACAGCGAAAAGACTAAAGCCGAGAATAAGTAAGTTGAGTGTTTGGAAAATCTTACTTCTTTATTGTTAACTTCTAGTTCACTTTGAACTATTCCTCGATGTATATTTAAAACTGACATGCACATTAGATTGGACAAGAGATTATCACATATATGCATGTGAAGTTCTCAACAATAGAGTTGAAACTTGAAAGATTCATCCATTTTCTTTGGAGCTATCACATATTTCAGTACATGTATTTTATCGAGACATGTAGACCACACGTGGGACTATATGGATTGAATATATCAAACTTCCTATGGACAAGCTGACATTGCGAAATGTCTGTGCAAGTTTCTGATATCTGCTGCCCATGGATTGACACCCATGTTTTGTTATAGAGTAAGCATGGATCTCGCTTGTTATAGTATTAAACTCAGTCTGATGAATCTAGTACATTTGATTTCAGCTTCTAAAAAGATGTATCTCAACAGAAGATATTGAGATAGTCTAAGCCTTGAGACGCATGTAACACGAGTTACCTGATGTATCCCAGAAAATGATGTTTCATATTATGAATGGCTCTATTTGCGTTCTTCATCATAGGGACATATATATTTTTTTTTTCAGGTTGTTAATTAGCTCGTAATATGGCTTGGCAAGCGGTTTATGAACCCGCTCCCCAAACCTTTGAGACAGCATCCTCATTACGCTTAACAACTGTTTTTCAGATGTGAAAATATCTGTTTTCAGAGCTAAATATTGATTTCCTGACAATTTCAAACAGGGCCATCAAGAAGATGTCAGCAATTACCTCGTGGGAGAACTCGAAGAAGGCAGCTATTGAAGCTGAACTGAAGAAAATTGAAGTAAGCAACATCTCACATTAGACGATTTATGGGATGAAAGTAGGTAGGCTTGAAATAGTAGCAGCTAAAACACGCTAAATTTGAAATTTGAGCTTGCAACGATAATAGGCTAGACCTTTCTTTCTTTCTTATCGAGTCTAACTCAAATCTAGAAAGAAATTTTGTATTTATGGTTGCCTACTTAAGAATTTATAACTTTGTGAAAAGTAAATTTTGTATATCTGTGTTCTTTCAACTTAACTTTCTGCCATATGTATCATTATGTAATGTAGTAACTAATCGAACTTCTTAACATGTATAATGAGCAGGAAATGTTAGAAAAGAAGAAGGCCGAGTATGCTGAGAAGATGAAGAACAAGATTGCTCTTCTTCACAAGGAAGCAGAAGAGAAGCGAGCCATGGTGGAAGCCAAGCGGGGCGAAGAGATCCTCAAAGCAGAGGAGATGGCCGCCAAGTACCGTGCGACTGGCCTCGCACCAAAGAAGATCTTCGGTTGCTTTGGACCTTGAAGAAACCAATCAATCATATGTGACTACAAAAATGCAATTGCAGGAACAACAATTGATGCTCAGTTGCTTCTCTTTTGTTTGTTATCAGTGTTGTATTGATTTGTTTTTAGTACAAGCTTGCGTCTTGTGTGATTGTGTAAAGTTTGATGTTCTTGTGTATACGTGTTAATTTACAAGAACAAAAGGGTCTGATGATGATGTATATTTATATCTATTTTTTTGGTTTTTTTTTTTTATTGTGTTGATTATCCAAATGACATTAGTTCTTGTATTAATTTGAATATGACTTTTTTAGTTGTTTCTTATAGCAAGATGTGAGATGTTGATGATTTTATTGGTGTCCATCGGACTAAAGGGTTGATATGTGGTTGGTGTTGTGTTGCAATCTGAAGCGGGTATTCAGTTGCTTCTTGAGGGCACCGTGGCTTTTACATGATGTTGGCGTTGGGTTGATATCACAGGATGTTGTTAGAGTTTTGTAACTTAAAACTCAATTTATGATGAAATTTTAGTCTCACATTGGTTAGACAAAAGAGATTGAGTGTATAAATACCAATTCCTCTATGTCTATTATAATGAGTATTCGGTCATAGGCGACCTCGCCACACGCATTTTGGGATGCTCGCCCACGACATATAGACACGAATGTAGCTCAGTGACCTGTCACATTTTAGATCTTATTTTTTTTATTTATTTTTATTCTATCAATACCGAAGTACAACCTCGTCCGGAACAGTTTTGGTTGTACTCGAGGCCCGACCCTTGAGATGAAACATCCCGAAGTGGCCTCGAACCGATGGCTTGATCAAGGGAATCATGTGACGTCGAAGTGGTCTCGGGAAGCATGTGATATTGGGGTAGTCTCGGAGTGATTGCTTGGTCTTTGAGAAGCAACTCGAAACAATACATTGGGAGCTTATTTTAAACGTGGTCAAACGTGAAGTTGACATAGTGGATCTCCAGTGTGGATTAATCAGATCTGAAGCTAATAAAGTAGATCTAAATTATGACCACGCTCTAAAACGATTATGTACTTGAATCTATAAATAAGACCTTCAGCAGAGTGCAAAAGTATACAATATTATTGAACAACTCTCTTCTTCTTTCTCCAATACTTCTTCTTCAAAGTTATTATTCTCTGTTGGCTCTCTGAAAGTCTTAGAAGAATTCTCAAAGTCTTCTTGAAGTTTATCCAGACAAGAAGGAGGTCGCCTGATCGAGAATCGTCGAATCTCTGGGATCATTGCCACGAAGCCCTGTACGAGATGGGGCAATTTGATTCTTGGGACAGTGCCTTGCACGCTTCGATCATCAGGCTAAACTTTTTCCCTTTGGTTTATTTAGTGTGACTGAACTATTAACCTGTCATTGTTTTTAATTTAGTAACTTCAGATCCTTTATTTTCCTAACATTCAATGAGTCAAATTGTGTTGTTTTTGTATTTGAATTAAATCATGAATTCCAGTCATATCAATATCATGATGCGTGATTTGTTCTTGCTACTTCTCTTATTCATGTTTTTAAAGAAGATCATGTTGTCAAAGATTTTAATCATGTGTGTTATGATAATTATATTTACTCGATTTACATGCTACGATATGCATAATGTTATTTTTAAAAGTATCTTCATGTCTATGTTGTCAAGTTTCGACACATTGCTTGCTTATTTTAAACGTGATCAAACGCGGAGCTGACGTAAAGAATCTCCTGTGGATTAATCGGATCTAAAGTTAATATAGTGGATCTAAATTATGACCACGTTCTAAAAACAGTTATGTACTTAAATTTATAAATAAGACCTTTTGCAGCGTGCAAAAGTATACAGTATTATTGATGCATCTCTCTTCTTCTTTCTTTGGTGCTTCTTCAAAGTTATTACTCTCTGTTGGTTCCTTGAAAATCTTAGAAGAATTCACAAAGCCCTTTCAAAGTTTGTGCAGACGAGAAGGAGGTCGTCTGACCGAGGATCATCGTATCTCTGGGATCATTGCCATGAAGCCCTGCACGAGAGAGGGCAATTTGATTCTTGAGACAATGTCTTGTACGCTTCGATCATCTGGCTAAACTTTTTCCCTTTATTTTATTTACTGTGACTATGAACTATTAATCTGACATTGTTTTTAATTTATTTGCTTCAGATCTATTTCATGATGTGTGATCTGTTCTTGCTACTTCTGTCATTCATGTTTCTAAAGAAAATCATGTTGTCAAAGATTTTAATCATGTGTGTTAGGATAATTATATTTACTCGATTTACATGCTACGATATGCATAATATTATTTTAAAAAGTATCTTCATGTTTCTGCTGTCAAGTTTCTATAAAATAAATGTTCATACTATCAATCTTGTACTGCTAATCTTAAGCATGTCACTTATGCTTTCTTTCTGGATGAACTTTGAACTATATACTTATAACATTATAATAACAAAAATATTTATGCATCATCAGATAATGGATATAAGTGAGATTCTCTCAGCAAAATCAGAGAAGTTCGACGACATTAACTTTCGCCACTGGCAAAACCAAATAAGTTCTGATTAATAACCTTAAACTTAATAATAGCCATTGAACCCGATAGCTCATCTACCTCTAGACTAATCACCAGGCAGAGTTGTAACGGTCCCAGTAATTACTTATAATATAAAACTGATAAAATAATATTTCCTTAAGATTTTGGCAGCACCTCCCCTAAAATATGGATTATTCTATACTACACCACAACAATAATTGTCCATAATGGACCCAACTATACCAATACCACATTTCGGCACAAATTTGCCTACTTATCAACATAAAGAAAAGAAAGTCTCTTTACATAACTTTGCATTCATCCATTATATCACAAAGAGAGTCACAACATTCATTCCCACAATATATCATATTTACCAAAACAAGGCTCAGATTCTTCCATCCAATACAACTAAGATTACTTGACAAGTTCATGTCCGAACGGCCACACATAAAGCTTAAATTTACATTAGTACACCCAAAGTCTTCTTTCATACACCAAGTTCTCACATATATATACAATAAGCATTTCCTAAAGTAGACAAAATATGAAATAGATAGTTGATCACAAGTAAGACATGAGAGGGTTGATCAATCCATATCCTTAAGATTTCCGAATCTAAATCGGCTTCTTACCTCTGTCCGAACCTGAAATTTACAAAAGAAATAAAGGCATGAGCTTGAAAGCTCAGTGAGTAAACCCAGTTATTGCATAATATTCTAGTTAATCTTTTAGCTTTGATAGTTTATAAACTTTATAGTAGGCCGTCATTAGGCCCAAGTTTAGGAAACATATGCTAACATTTCTTGGTCTACTTTATACACTCATATGATAGTACATGACATAGCAGTAGTTTTTCTTTTATCACGTTTGGTAACACGACATAATTCAAGCCATAACAATTTCTAAGTTATGATAACACAAACATCTTTTATGAACATCACATCGACAAGCAACACTTCATAACATATGCTACTTTCATAACACCGTCTTCTCCCCCTACCGGCTCCCGCCGGCCCCTTCCTACAATTTTAAACATACATTTACACCGTCTTCTCCTCCTACCGGCTCCCGCCGGCCCCTTCCTACAATTTTAGATGAACACCTCTTTTTCCCACCGTCTTCCCCCTTCCTACCGGCTCCCGCCGGCCCCTTCCTACTTATAGGGATAAAACAACTCATCCCACAAGAATAAAACTATGCACATAAGCAAAGCCATTACACAAACATAACATAGAATTTCATCCATATTGCGCCACTAACTACTTGCACATGCAAGATACACATTCATATACATCATTCAAAACAACATACAATTACACATGAACGTTTCATATACTATGAAAAGTAAGCAAGCCATTCTCTTGTATGAGTTCATATTTATATTGGTATATAAATCTTTTAATGTAAACATTTTATTCTTTTATAATGAGAGTGTCACACCACACTAACGATTTACATTTAGTGTACATACATAATATTGACATATTTCTCTTTTTTTATTTCTCACTACGATACCTATCCCGATATTTCACATGCATTGCATCTATCTAGATTAACGGAATAAAATATACACATATCACTTAAGACTTCGTGCCGTCCTCCCTTACATGCAATCTAAATCGTTTCTCCGTGTTACGTTAATTTACATAGTCAATATGAAAGTTACCCAAAATCCTCAATATGCTAATATGAAACTAATCTCGGTAGCGCACATCCTATGAGAGAACAATTTCTAATTCATACATAATGTGATTTCTCCTTCTTTTCCTTTAATTTCACAACATGAAATCTTCTTATTCTTTTCATTATATCTATCAATTTACATACAAGTTTAATTCAAAATTTTGATTTATCCAATCATTTATTTATCCAAAATTATCAACTTCATAACTTTAATCTAGTTAGAATTTAGTTTACTCACTTTGCTTGACGAACGCCTACGCGAAGAACTCTGCTTATATCACCCGCTGAATCCAACCCTAAACCAAGATAATTTATAATTAATCGATGGTACACAACATAGTCTAATCCAAGAAGATTTTTAAGATCTTACCTCTAATTAGGTTCTGTTTTTCCTAATTTTTGCTCGAAGAAATCCGAATCCAATCAAATCCGCGGACTCCCCGGAATCCCACCTCGAAACCCCCCTTTTCCTCCTCCCCGGCGCCGCCCGCGCGCCCCCCAGCGCCGCCCTCGCGCCCGTGGCTCTCCTGCCGCGGCGCCCTGCCGCTGGCCGCGCGCGCCGCCCGCCGCGAGGCCGCCCTGGCCGCCGCCTCCTGCGGCGTGGCTAGGGTGGAAGCCGAAGGGGGGGGGGGAGAGAGAGAGAGAGAGAGAGAGATAGATCCTGGATCAAAGGAGGAGTGAGGGAATTTGGGGGTCTTCGTTCTCAGCCAGGAAGAAGGAGAAGAAGCTAATTTTTGGGGAAAAGAGAGTTAGGCTAATTTGGGGAAAGAATTATTTTCCCATTTGAGATTAATAGTTTCCCTAATTGCTAATAACTTGACACCTCACCCCTCAATTTCCAAGACACCCTAGTTAATGCCCACCTCACTCCCTTTTGCTCACAAGTTGCCAGCACACCACTAAAAATTTAATTATTTTGGAAAAAATGTATTTAGTGTAATATTCTCATGATACTCCAATTTATACATTGATTAGGTATAAGTATTCCCAAGTATTATACCTCTATTATTTATGCACTCCATACTTAATATTAAAATGTGCAAATGAGGATACTTAAGTGTATATACATATATATGTAATTCTAATATTTCCTAAAAATTTTGGATTAAGCTTAAACATGACTGTTACACCGGTTAAATGAAAATCATTTAGACTATAATCTGGATTTATTTAAGTCGGGTGTTACAATACTACCCTCCTTAAAAGAGTTTCGTCCCGAAACTTAACGTATCTCAAAATAAGTGTGGATGAGATTCTACATCTCATCATCCAGTTCCCAGTTAGCCTCTACAAATTCTATTATATTGCACACCATCAGGGCCCAATAATCCTCGTTCTCTAATCCTTTCCCAATAATTGGGGGACTTACACTACCTACCATACTGAGCGTCAACGGTTGCATCCCAAAGGTCAATAGGTAGCTGTTGTTACACGCAAACATCATTAGTGGTATATACTTCTCCCAGTTATCAACATCTAACATGCATGCTATCAACCTATCTGCTAATATCTGAATAGTCCTCTCTGATTGGCCATCAGTCTGTGAGTGTGTTACAATACTAGGATGTAATCTAGTCCCCAAAGCCTTGAAAAATCTCACTCAGACTCTTGATGGAAAGCGAGGATCCCAGCCTAATAAAAATGTCTCAAGTACTTCATGTTTAGTTTGGATGCAATTGCTGAGAAGACAAAAGAGTATGTGATACTAGGGCCAAATAATATTCGGGCAATATGCCCCATTAAATTGCTTATACCTTTCACCATAACCTTTGATGTTCGAGCCTCCTGCTGAGTCAAGCATTCCTCTCCCACCGAGCTCCAGGCTGTTGCACTGATGACTGGGTTTCCGTCGGTCGGGGTGTGTTGAACGGTCGCTTGAAAGTTCCTGTTGATCCCGAAAAATGGGCAGTGCCCCCAGTTCGCCTTTCCGTCCCAAATCCCATACTTGGGTGTCCTTGTAAGATCGGACATTCTTTCCTTACGTGACCCATTTGACCGCAAGAGAAACATTGTTTGCCCTGAACGCAACTGCCCGCATGGTTCAAATGACATATGGGGCACCACGAGTTTCCTGCAACATCGGGACGGTGAGAAAGTATTGCCTGAGGTCTTCGAGGGAATCCCACTCGATGCCATGTACCTCCATTTGATCTAGAAGCCGATGCTACCGATGACCCCGCACTTCTACTGAATTTGTGGTTTGACATATCGGGGCTAGGTGTCTCCTGATAGTGGGGGCGCTTAGAAGGGGGTAATTCCTTACTTTTGACTTCCTGATCTTCCAATATATCCCGTTCAACTTTCAATGCTTTCTCCACTGCTTGAATATAGATTTGGAGTTGGAACGGAATTAATTTGCTTCTGATTTCAGGTTTTAATCCCCTCACGAACCTTTTAGTTCTTTCTGATTCTTCACGTACCAGCCCTGCTGCATATCTTGACAATTGTGTAAACTTGACATCATACTGGTTGACAGACATTTGTCCTTGCTTTAGTTCCTGAAATTCTAGTGCGAGTTTATCTTTACCTACCCCGGTATATACTCTCATTGAACTTCTTAACCAAAAAGTTCCAAGAAACTTTCTCTCATAAGGAATTAGCTCCATCTTTAACCATGTCCCACCAATGTTCCGCCTCACCTTGAAACATGAAAGAAGTAAAGGACACTCTTTGATTCTCATTACATTCCATAACAGTTAGTATTTTCTCAATTCGACGAAGCCATTCTTCTGCTTGTATGGGATCAGCTTCTCCTTTAAATTCTGGTGGGTTCAGCTTCTGAAATTGTTCTAAAGCTCGATGTGGGTTGCTTTTCGTTGCCAGTCGCGCCAACCAACCTGGCATTACATCAGGGATTTTCTGGTATTTGCTGATGTGTTCATCCTCGTGGTTAGTCGGGGGATGGACACTCCCAACTGAATTGTGCGGTGGAGCATAGCCTGCAGGATCAGTGTCTGGTGGTGGAAGATTTAAGTCCATCTATCCCTAAAAGAATAATCAGTCCTTATCATCAATAATATTCACAGTACAAAGCAAGTCTTACATAACAATCATCACTTCATTCATAACTTCAAAGGCATCCTTGGAACCAAGATTTACATTGATATGCTTACATTCATACTAAACATATAAAAGATTATTATTGTTATTATTATTATTATTATTATTATTATTATTATATATATATATATATATATTATATATATATATATATATATATATATTTTAAATCATTATTCACACACTTCTTTACAGACACATAAACCCTCCTACCCAAAAAGCTCGAAAATAGGCGAACCATGCCATCCTTTCTCAAAATACTAAACATTTAACCTTATTCAAGGATTTATATTAGGACCAGTGGAACTTCCCTCCTTACCATCATTATTAAAATTCTCTCCTCTTAGGTTTTCTTCCTCAGGATTTTCTTCGTTAGGGTCTTCCTCATCTCCTTCCTTAGGATCTTCACTTTCTATTATGATATCATCGTCATATTTTCAGTATTCATAATCATCATAAAGATCCCAGTCGTGGACCCAGCTAGCATTCTACCAAATACCTCCAAAAGATATTCTTCCTTGGGACTCTACTTCATTACTGAGGACGGCATTAAAAGTTTCGGTCATTGGTAGGTCTCCAATGGGGCTTTCATCATCAACTGCCACATCCATATTCTTTTATCCCATTAAGCTTGCTTCAACATCATTATCCATAGATATAGGGAAATTTTACCTTAAGATAGTTAGGCTATTGGAAGTCAACAGATCTGCAATTGCTTATATTTTCTATCTCTCGGAGCTTGCTACTCTAAAACGTTCTTACATTCTGGATTAGCTTTGACTTGCCGGATATTTTTTTGCTGTCCTCTCATTCCAGTGTCCCATACCACTGGCGATCCATACAAAGGGCCCGCACCCTCAGTATGAAACATCCGAATTGGAGTATGCGGGTACTCAAATTCGGATACAAGAGTACGGTTAAATATCCCGCACTTCTAAGTTAATCATATTTGTAAGAATCCACTACTCCCTAAAATACCCATCTCGATCGTACAATCATACATACAATTTTCACACAATATCACATCAATCCTAACTTATCCTACCTACTCAATGTAACTTTACATCTAAACCTTGGCTCTGATACCAACTGTAACGGTCCCAGTAATTACTTATAATATAAAACTGATAAAATAATATTTCCTTAAGATTTTGGCAGCACCTCCCCTAAAATATGGACTATTTCATACTACACCACAACAATAATTGTCCATAATGGACCCAACTATACCAATACCACATTTCGGCACAAATTTGCCTACTTATCAACATAAAGAAAAGAAAGTCTCTTTACATAACTTTGCATTCATCCATTATATCACAAAGAGAGTCACAACATTCATTCCCACAATATATCATATTTACCAAAACAAGGCTCAGATTCTTCCATCCAATACAACTAAGATTACTTGACAAGTTCATGTCCGAACGGCCACACATAAAGCTTAAATTTACATTAGTACACCCAAAGTCTTCTTTCATACACCAAGTTCTCACATATATATACAATAAGCATTTCCTAAAGTAGACAAAATATGAAATAGATAGCTGATCACAAGTAAGACATGAGAGGGTTGATCAATCCATATCCTTAAGATTTCCGAATCTAAATCGGCTTCTTACCTCTGTCCGAACCTGAAATTTACAAAAGAAATAAAGGCATGAGCTTGAAAGCTCAGTGAGTAAACCCAGTTATTGCATAATATTCTAGTTAATCTTTTAGCTTTGATAGTTTATAAACTTTATAGTAGGCCGTCATTAGGCCCAAGTTTAGGAAACATATGCTAACATTTCTTGGTCTACTTTATACACTCATATGATAGTACATGACGTAGCAGTAGTTTTTCTTTTATCACGTTTGGTAACACGACATAATTCAAGCCATAACAATTTCTAAGTTATGATAACACAAACATCTTTTATGAACATCACATCGACAAGCAACACTTCATAACATACGCTACTTTCATAACACCGTCTTCTCCCCTACCGGCTCCCGCCGGCCCCTTCCTACAATTTTAAACATATATTTACACCGTCTTCTCCTCCTACCGGCTCCCGCCGGCCCCTTCCTATAATTTTAGATGAACACCTCTTTTTCCCACCGTCTTCCCCCTTCCCACCGGCTCCCGTCGGCCCCTTCCTACTTATAAGGATAAAACAACTCATCCCACAAGAATAAAACTATGCACATAAGCAAAGCCATTACACAAACATAACATAGAATTTCATCCATATTGCGCCACTAACTACTTGCACATGCAAGATACACATTCATATACATCATTCAAAACAACATACAATTACACATGAACGTTTCATATACTATGAAAAGTAAGCAAGCCATTCTCTTGTATGAGTTCATATTTATATTGGTATATAAATCTTTTAATGTAAACATTTTATTCTTTTATAATGAGAGTGTCACACCACACTAACGATTTACATTTAGTGTACATACATAATATTGACATATTTCTCTTTTTTTATTTCTCACTACGATACCTATCCCGATATTTCACATGCATTGCATCTATCTAGATTAACGGAATAAAATATACACATATCACTTAAGACTTCGTGCCGTCCTCCCTTACATGCAATCTAAATCGTTTCTCCGTGTTACGTTAATTTACATAGTCAATATGAAAGTTACCCAAAATCCTCAATATGCTAATATGAAACTAATCTCGGTAGCGCACATCCTATGAGAGAACAATTTCTAATTCATACATAATGTGATTTCTCCTTCTTTTCCTTTAATTTCACAACATGAAATCTTCTTATTCTTTTCATTATATCTATCAATTTACATACAAGTTTAATTCAAATTTTTGATTTATCCAATCATTTATTTATCCAAAATTATCAACTTCATAACTTTAATCTAGTTAGAATTTAGTTTACTCACTTTGCTTGACGAACGCCTACGCGAAGAACTCCGCTTATATCACCCGCCGAATCCAACCCTAAACCAAGATAATTTTATAATTAATCAATGGTACACAACATAGTCTAATCCAAGAAGATTTTTAAGATCTTACCTCTAATCAGGTTCTGTTTTTCCTAATTTTTGCTCGAAGAAATCCGAATCCAATCAAATCCGTGGACTCCCCGGAATCCCACCTCGAAACCCCCCTTTTCCTCCTCCTCGGCGCCGCCCGCGCGCCCCCCAGCGCCGCCCGCGCGCCCGTGGCTCTCCTGCCGCGGCGCCCTGCCGCTGGCCGCGCGCGCCGCCCGCCGCGAGGCCGCCCTGGCCGCCGCCTCCTGCGGCGTGGCTAGGGTGGAAGCTGAAGGGGGAGAGGGAGAGAGAGAGAGAGAGAGAGAGAGAGAGAGAGAGAGAGATCCTGGATCAAAGGAGGAGTGAGGGAATTTGGGGGTTTTCGTTCTCAGCCAGGAAGAAGGAGAAGAAGCTAATTTTTGGGGAAAAGAGAGTTAGGCTAATTTGGGGAAAGAATTATTTTCCCATTTGAGATTAATAGTTTCCCTAATTGCTAATAACTTGACACCTCACCCCTCAATTTTCAAGACACCCTAGTTAATGCCCACCTCACTCCCTTTTGCTCACAAGTTGCCAGCACACCACTAAAAATTTAATTATTTTGGAAAAAAATGTATTTAGTGTAATATTCTCATGATACTCCAATTTATACATTGATTAGGTATAAGTATTCCCAAGTATTATACCTCTATTATTTATGCACTCCATACTTAATATTAAAATGTGCAAATGAGGATACTTAAGTGTATATACATATACATGTAATTCTAATATTTCCTAAAAATTTTGGATTAAGCTTAAACATGACTGTTACACCGGTTAAATGAAAATCTTTTAGACTATAATCTGGATTTATTTAAGTCGGGTGTTACAAGAGTTCTACTACAGACTCTATCTCCACTTCTAAAACTCCTCAAGAAAAAGAATATGACTGCTTGTATAGAATTCTAAGAGCACTGTCCGACAGACTGTATGACATATGCTACACCATCACCAGTGCTAAAACTCTTTAGGATACACTAGAAAAGAAATATGGCTTAGATGACACTGGTATATAACATTTTAAAGCCTCTGATTTCAACAAATTCAAAATAGCAGACTCCAAAACAATGAATGATTATATTCATGAATTTGAGAACCTTGTACAACCACTAAAAACCAATGAGTCTATCCTAAATGAAACCTTTCAGATTGCTTGCCTCATAGACAAACTACCTTATACTTGATCAGATTTTGTAAAACAGATTAGCCATACACAAGGAGGTCTTACTCTTACTCAAATACTATACTCTATAAGAAATAAAGAATAACATAGACCAAGGGAAAAAGCCAAAACTGAATTCAAATCCAAATAAACAATGCAGAGTCCAAAACCAACATTGAAACCAAATTCATGCCTAAACTTCAAAGGCGTCCCTTAGATCAAAATCAGAACAGAATCTTTAAGAAGAAACCCTTCCACCACAACAAGAATTCCTTCTACTTTCAAAAGAAAGAAGGAGCTGAAAAGCGTGCCTGCTTTGTTTGTGGGCGAACCAATCATCTTGCCAAGGATTACTTTTACAAGAAGACTGAACCACCTAAACCTAAGAAGGAGGACCTCCAACATTCAAATCTCAAGTCAATATGATGACTTCCAGTTCTGTTGAGACTGCTTTCATGTCAGTTCTCTTCACCCTTGAGGTAAACAGACCTTACAAGCAAATGATTAGTGAATTGGCACTGGGGCTAACATATATGTCTACTCTGATTAATCTTTGTTTTCCATCTATCAGGTCTCAAGTAGCGAACTGTGACCATGGGGAACAATTAATGTTGTGATTTCTGTTCTCAGAGTAAGTCGGATCAACTTGAAGCTAACATCCGAGAAGACCCTAATCCTCCAGGATGTCCACCCTAAAATCCTGCTCCCAGGTCCAGATCGATTCGTCATCGGGGAGGAGATCACAGCTAGTTTTTCTCTCTTTCTATCTATCTCCGTCAATTTCTGTCTTTTTATATATTATTGTCCAACTTTCTTTTTCTCTGTCCACTTTAATTAATTTTTGTCTACTTTTATACATTTCTGTCGACCTGCGTCAATTTATTATTTTTTATATATTTTTGTCCAACTTTTGAATAGGAGAAGGTGTGCCAGAGTCTGATTTGGTGGATCCTCGTCGACCTATTTTGCTCTTTGGGGTTGCTAATACTGTTCTATTGTTCGAAGCGTCTGATAAGCTAGATCTGTTCAAAATTCAAATTTCAGAAATTGCACATTACTATTTTCAGTCCCTGTGACTAAATTTAAAAGATTTGCAAAAAGTTAGGACACAGATCACACCACCAACGTCTATGAGTAAATGTGTAGTGTCTAAGTGGCGTTTGAGCAGCGAACAAAGCCAGCAGACCATAAACCAATTATCCAATTCAGGAAACACGAGAACAATTACTGATTAAATATAGATCAGATAGAAAAATCAAACATCAGCCATCTGTAGTCTATGCAAACAATGAGTAAGAGTGGTGGCATATTGGTAATAAAATTGGACTGGATACTAATCCATCTGCCCTTTGCTGCCAACAGAAATCAAAAAGAATGGATAAGGCCGTTTTTGGTCGCAAGGAAGTGGGCGGAACTAAAGAAACGGAGAAGTATAATTGCTTATTTTTCTTTCTATTCAAATACCGGAAAAGAAAAATGAGAAAACCCTTTTTCTTTTACAATTACTTCCTCGCTTCCAGGGTTCTACAGTTAATTTTGTGATCATGTAAATTTCATTTATAATAAATAGTTGCTAAAAACAATTAATTTTGTGGTCATGTAAATCTCACGTACATTCTAATTACAATCTAATTTTATTTTTCTTAATTAATTTTATTTTAATATTATTTTGCAGTCATCTTTGTGGTCAACTTTTTCACTTTCACTTTCACATTACCATCCAAACACCAGAAAAGACATAACATTTTTCAAACCACACTTTCCCATAACGTTCAAATACCGGAAAACTCACTAACCAATTTTCAAGTTCCAAAGGAAACTATTACTATTTCCTTACTTCCTCACTTCCTCACTTTCACCCCTAACCAAACAGCCCCTAGTAACGGAGTTTAACAATGAACTAACTGAATGTCAACATACCAGATCGAACCCATTGCGTAACTCAAGGAAAGCGGATTTCAGACCAGAGCAAAATTTATTCCAGAATTATAGGAAGAAAAAAAAAACAAAGAACTTGCATCTTGAAAAGGAAACTCACTACGGGAGTGTTTGGATTCATGGAAGCGGGAGGAAAATGAGAAGTGAAAAAGTTCATTTCGCACTTTCTTTTCTTGTTTTGAACGGGAAATGAAAAATAAAAAAACCTTTTTCCTTTTCTTCTTTAACATTTTTTTTTACATAACTATTTTTTCACTTTCAGAGTATTACAATTAATTTTATGGTCATGTAAATCTCACTTGTAATAAGTTATAAAATAATGTATTAAATTTTAGTGTCATGTAAATCCTACTTGCAATCTACTTACAGTCTAAAAATATTATTTCAGAATTAATATTTAATTTAATATTATTTTGTGATCAACTTTGTGATCAACTCTCCCACTTTCACTTTCAAATTACTAACCAAATACCGAAAAACATATATTTTTTTCACTTACACTTTCACATTACAAACAAACACCAGAAATGAGAATTGCATAAATCTCAATTTTCCTCTACATTTTCACATTTCTCATCCTCATTTTTCACTTATACTTTTTCCTCCCACTTTTATCAAACCAAATAGGCCAACAAATTAAACTCTGTCGAACATGAACACAGGGAAATAGAGGAATCAAACTAAGTTATGACAAAACTCAAAAAGAAATCAATCCTAACTCCCAAACAGTTTAGGAAAAAAAGATCATACTGGCAGAGGAAGTAACATAATTTAAACAATCTGATCAAACTGACCAATACATGTCAGAACGTAAGACAACAGGTAACACTCTCTAAGCGGACTAAAAACCAGATGAGAATCAGAACAGAGACATTGACAAACTCAGAGAAATTGCATCCTGAAGGAAAAGGGAATTAAAACGGTAGAAAATCAACAAAAATGTGAAATCGCAGCTCGGGCTCGAGCATCGCTGCCAGATTGCAGCAGAACCACCACGGCGAGGAATGGAGGTTGGAGCTTGAGCTGGCGCTGATTTGCCTTCTCTTCTTCCTCAGTGCTACCCCTTCTTTGCTCCTCCTCTCTCTCTCTCTCTCTCTCTCTCTTCTCTCTCTCTCTGCCCCCACTAACTCATGTGCGTCCAGTTAGTGTACATGGGGGCCTAGAATCAACCCAAACTAGTATTAGAGGAGTTTTTGATAAGGTTTTAAACAGTAAGAAGTTTTTGATGGGTGAAACATTTCTTGATGACTTAAAAGCAATTTTCCCTTTATAATTTATGTCCTCGACCTCAAACTGAATATTTTTTTTGTATTGAAATTTTTTTTGCATGGATGCTATATTTCTGTCTGTTGTGCGCCGACAACAACCCTACAGAGGAACCTTAGATCTCCAAAGCACAGAAGAACAGTACCACAACCAGCACAAACAAAACAAATCCAGAGAAAGAGCACAAAACACAGATTTAACGAGGTTCGGCCTTGTCGCCTACGTCCTCGGGGCAAGAAAGGGAGAGGGTTTTTTTTTTATTGATTTCAACAAATCAATACTTACAGCAATGGGGATCGGGAAAGTTCTTCCTCTGCTCTACTCTCCTCCCTGATTGCACACAAACCCTCTCTCAAAGATACCTCTCAAGATACAAACCCTAGAAATTCAACACAGCCCTTTTATAGGGTTCAAAAATAACCCTTTCCGAAACAGGCAGACCCGACTGTCGGTCGACCGGCCGGTCGACCGACCCCATGCACACCAACCGAGAGTTGGGTCACTTCAGTCGGTCGACCGCTACGCTGTGCATGTCAGCGTGCACATCGGTCGACCGAGCCACTGCTTCTGCTGACGGTCGACCGGGCCGGTCGACCGTGCGCCTGTGTTGCTGCTGATTTCTGGTTCTCTTCTTCTCTTCGTCGACTTCCTCGACGACTTCCTCCCCCAACAATTATCCACCTCGGTAAAGATTTTTTTTCAAAATCTGAGCCGATCTCCAACGTACCCCAGTCTATCACCTGGCGAAATCGACACACGATCTCGGCGAAATCGACACACGATCTCGGCTTGCGCGCACCGGACGAAATCGACACACGATCTCGGCGAAATTGACACACGATCTCGGCTTGGAATCTGTATCTCAGCTATCCACTGGAAAGCACCGCACATGCCTTCCCTGCACTTCACCTTAGGAGAACTTCCATACATGCCGATCACCATAACGTGGCTCCTCCTCCGCAACTTTCCGACCTCATGAAGACTCCTCATGAGCCAACACTGACTCTCCAACTGACTAGCTCTATCTAGTCTACCTGTCTTCCACTGACGGTCCAACCAAGTCTGCGTAGAGCACACCAAACATCATCGGCTTCAACTGGATGCACACCACTCCTTATGCAAGCTTATCATCTTCTCACCGGAAGATCAACCTGTTCATCGAGATCACAACACCTCACCTCTACGTGAAGTCCAACTGGCCACAACACTTCACCTCTACGTGAAGCCTCTCCACCTTACGTGAAGTTCCATCGGCCACAACGCTTCACCTCTACGCGAAGATCTAAACAGCTTCTCGAGAACCCAAATAGCTTCATACGGGTTGCATCACCAACTGGCTGCGCCTTTACGGCTGCCTACGTACCTTACCTAAAGGATCAAGCCAACCGTAGTTCATTTAGATGAGCTTCATCAAGCTCAAGCACTGGTACCTGTATTTGCAGCAGTGAACCTATCAGACTGAGTCATATGAACCTCTTCCCGACCATCATGGAGAACAACGGCCTTCAACTTGAGCTTGTCGCGATCACAAGCTTGAGATTCATGCTTCTTTCCCCACAAGCGTGGTTTCACCTTGGTTCCAATGACTGCAAGCACCTCGACATCCTCAGCAATGTCTTCAACCTGTTCAGCATCACCCTTGATTTCATGATCTCCACCCGGTGTCACATCTGATGAAGTCTTCACTGATGCCGAACCAACTGGAGATGATGGAGTAGCATCAACCTCCACCCGCTGCGATACTTCCTTGGTCTCCGTCCTCTCCACCTGCTGAGAGACGGTGGACTTCAACACTGAAGTCTCTCCAAATGTGACATGCCTGCTCATCACGATCTTCTTGTCTTTGGGGTCCCACAACCTGTAGATGTTTCTCTTGACGCCCAAATAGACAAACCTCTTTGCTCGCGGATTCACCTTACCATTCTTGGCACTGAAGTAGGTCGGACTTCCAAATTCTCACAGCAAACAATGATCTTGAGCAGCTTCTCCAGACCAAATTTTCAATGGAGCTTTACCTCCTATCGCAGTCGATCTATTCATGAGATGGCTAGCATACACAGTCGCCTCAGCCTAAAACGACTTGTCCAATCCTGCATTAGACAACAACCTCCGAACCTCCTCCAGCAAGGAACGGATTACTTCTTTAGCCAACCCATCTGTACTTGTCGTGAAGTGAGTAACAATTCCGGTGTTCTGGCCAAATCGTAGGAATTGAAACATGTCCTTTCCAACATTACCAATCTTCAGCTCCTTAATCTTCCTACCTATCTGCCTCTCCATTCTTCCTTTCCACTTCACCAATATATCTAGGGCTTCACTACTTTGTCTCATTGGATATATCCAACAATGCCTAGATACACTATCAACGAAAGAGACAAAGTACCTGTGACCTCCAAGCGATGCCGTCTTAGCAGGTCTCCAAATGCACACGTGAACACAATCAAGAAGACTTTCATTGCGGTGAGTACTGGTGCTGAATCTCACCTTTTTCTTGTCCAGAACGCTGTGTTCACCTTCCAACTTGCAGGTAGCAGTACCTTCCAGCAATTCCATCTTTGCAGGAGCTCGCAAAGATTTTTCTCCTTCCTGTCCGATCTTTCCCTGCCAGACCTCCGGGCCACCATCATCTGAGGAATTGGAAGTCTCCACCTGACCTGTCACCGTACTACCCTTCAAGTAGTAGAGATTGTCTCGGCGGACGCCCTTCATCATCACCATCGAGCCTCTGATCATCCTGAGATTGCTATCTCGAACAGATATCACCATGCCTGATGCTTCCAAAGCTCCAATGGAGATGAGATTTCTCTTCAACTGAGGTATATACCTCACTCCCTTCAGCTCCCTTACCATCCCATCAAACATCCTGATTCGGATTGTACCTACAGCCTCCATGCTACATGGGTGATCATCGCCCATAACGACCGAACACCCTTCTAGCTTCTCAAAGCTAGAAAACTAACCCCGATTAGGGCACGCATGGTATGTTGTACCTGTATCCAAAATCTATTCATCTTCCCATGAGTGACCAACGATGGGAGTAATGACTGAAAATGAGAAACCTGACGAGTCCGAATCTGATCCATCTGCCTGTGAACTACTCCTCTAAGTATTCATCACCTTTACAAGATTTGCTTCAGCCTCCGACTCCTTCTTCTTCCCTTTGAACTTCGGACAGTCCACTTTCCAGTGTCCTATTTCTCTACAGAAGGCACACACTGGTTCTTCCTCAGATCCCTATAGCCCGACCTGGACTTTGATCTTCCTCTTTCTTTACTGCCCTTCCTAGATGAACCCCTACTTCTTACTGCTAGCATCTCTGCCGACGAGCTTGACTGAGAAGGCTGACTCTCCTTTCTCCTCGTCTCATAGTTTGCCAACGCAGACGACACCTCATGATAGTCCAGAGTCTGTCTACCATTTATAAAGGTTAATGTGAATGTCTCATACTCCTCCGCTGGGAGTGAGTTCAGGAGGATTACAGCCTTGTCTTCCTCAACTACCTTGACATCCACGTTCACCAAATCTGTAAGAAGCTTCATGTAGCGGTTGATATGCTCATTCACGGAGTACCCCTTCTTTATTTGAAACCTATACAGCTTGCTCTTCAGCTGCAATCGCGATTCCACACTCTTGGTCAGATATTTCTTCTCAAGGGTCTCCCACAACTGCCTAGCAGATGTCTCGTGTAACACAAGATATTTGATGTCTTGTGTTAGACACGACCTAATCAACCCACACGCAGACCTGTTCATCTTCTCCCACTCTTCTTCAGTGGTTTTTCCTCGTCTCTTCTCCAGAAGTAGAGTGTCCTCGAGGTTCGATGCATTCAGGGCATCCATAACCTCACACCTCCACATCCCAAAATTATTTGTGTCGTTAAACTTCACCACGCCTATTGATTAGTATCCAATATTGCATATTTTACATCATAATTCCCATGCATATTACAAATAAATATGTGATTTTTACTCCTCTTCTCTACATATTTGCAGGTACACACTTAATGGAGAGATATCCAAATAATCACTTAATTAACACTAATTAAGTGATTAATCCATGATTAAGATAAAGCCAAATTCAAATCCAGATCTAGAGAGATCCGCGCGCCAATTGGAGAATCCAAGTAGTCCACGTGGCTAACAACCTAACAAGAAGATCTCACCAGAAAATTTGGGCTCAACGGCCCAGATCGCGCGGCGATCCCGCGGCAATCCTAGGGCTGTTGAGCCCCGGATTTTGTGGCAACCACCTAGGCTCTCGAAGCATCTCATTTCTGCTATAAATACTCCACCTTCACCTGCGAGCTGAGACTGATCAGAGAAGAGAGAGAGATTAGTGTAAAGCTTGTAATTTTGCTAGGTTTTCTTTAGAATTTTTGTAGCTCTCTATGATCTTCTCCTCCCTAGATTTCATTGCAAGAGAGAGTTGTAAGAGAGAGAGAGCTTGTATCATCAAGAAGTGACACTTGGAGCTATACAAGGATTGATCCATTCTCTACTTCTCTACTTGAGCTTGATTCTAGTTTACTTGCTTTATTACTTGCTTTGTTTACTTCTTGCAATTTACTTCAAGCTTTGTTTTGCTTTTGTAATGGCTTTTAGCTAATTTCTTCTCCATGTACTAGGTTACCACTAGTCTTGCTACTTCACTAACTCATGGGTGATTGCCTTTGTTAATCTTGCAAGTTGTATGATCTTCTCTTCTCCGACGGTTAAACCACCGTCTTCAAAAATTGATTGGTCAAAACAAGGTATGTGAAGTTAATTGCACAGTTAATTGCACAAGAATCAGGTATAAAAGAGATGGTTTATGGTTTAGAGTTAACCTTTGTTTCTTGTTCACTTCGAATATGTGATTGATATACCTTGTTCCAATCTTCCGCTATAGCATAAAGCTATACCGAGTCGAACCACAAGGAGAGCTAGCGTAGAAGCGTTACGATACTCGTGAGAAAAAGAAAACGAGAATTCTTCTCTTGCTTAAAAGAATGAATAAAACACAAAGAAAGGAATTGAAGAGTGTATGGATATGTTCATGGTGGTAAGTGAAAAGAAATCAAGAAGAGGTTTGTTGTATTCACACTAAAAGAAAAGAAAACTTTAGAAAACTTGAATGAAAGAAAACCATGACTAGCTAACCTTAACTACCTTGCCAAAACATACTAAACTCCTTGATAGTGATGCATGCCTCATGTTGATTCATTGGCATGGATATGTCTTGCTTGTTGGTCTAATTACTTTCCCACTTAGATGATGGGGATTCATTCTTGGACTTGTCTTGTAGCCTCCATAGATGGTCATCGGCCAACAAATTAGACTTTCAATAATGGAAACAAAAGAGCTACACTCAAGGGATGCTAATGAATAGGCATACAACATTCAAGAATCGACATAATGAAGTTGTACAACAAATAGCATATTGGTGATCCATCTTCATGTTCCATCAAGGCACTAGTTCAAAGACTAGGCTCCAAGTGAGGCACACATGAATCATATGGAGAATTACAACAAGATACTTGCCAAGAAATGAAAAGAAACCCATCGGAGAAGAGAAAACCATACAAATTGCAAGATGAAGTAAAGCAATTACCCATGAGTTAGATGTTAGCAAGGTAGTGGTTAGCTAGTACATGGAGAAAGAATTAGCTACACATCATTACAAAAGAAAAGCTAAACATGAATTAAATTGCAAGAAAGTAAACAAAGCAAGTAAGGAAAGAAATCAAACTAGAATCAAGCTCAAGTAGAGAAGTAGAGAATGGATCAATCCTTGTATAGCTCCAAGTGTCACTTCTTGATGATACAAGCTCTCTCTCTCATACAACTCTCTCTTGCAATGAAATCTAGGGAGAAGAAGATCATAGAGAGCTACAAACCCTAAACAAAAACTAACAAAATACAAAACTTTGAACTAATCTCTCTCTCTTCTCTGATCAGTTTTTGTACGCAGGTCCAAGTGAGGTATTTATAGGCCCAAGAGAGAATCTTCGAGATCAAGTTTGTTGCCACAAAATCTGGGATCTCAACGGCCTAGATCTGCCGCGCCCAAGCCGCGGATCGCGGCAAGATCCTGGCCGTTGAGCCAGATCTTTCTGTTGGATCAGTTTGTTAGGTGGTTATCCACGTGGCATATCTAGAATCTTCGTTTGTTGCGCGGATATTTCTGGATCTGGATTTGAATTTGGCTTTATCTTTAATCATGGATTAATCACTTAATTAGTGTTAATTAAGTGATTATTTGGATATCTCTCCATTAAGCATGTACCTGCAAATATGTAGAGAAGAGGAGTAAAAATCACATATTTATTTGTAATATGCATGGGAGTTATGATGTAAAATATGCAATATTGGATACTAATCACACCCCCACACTTATTCTTTTGCTCGTCCCGAGCAAAACAAAGAAAAAGAAAATCTATACTACCAGTTTATTTACACCACTTTCGCAGGTGACGCGATTGCACTGAGCATGTGCAACAAGCCGTTAAACTCTAGGTTACCCTAGAGGAGGAGTGTTATCTCCTGAGGGTTTTCAGCGGATTACACCCACAAAATCCATAAAGAAAGAAGACAAATGTTAGTATTTTGAAAATGCATTTTGAATAAGAGACATGTTTACGAACTATTTTTGCAAAAATATAAGTGATCCTAGGTCATAAGTCCACCTATAATTATTCTTCCTTAAACTTAGTATCCATGCAAGATCTTGTTTTTAATTAAGGTAAGAATTCAAAATTGGATTGAATATTTTATCTTTCATAAAACCTAGATAATATGCACACCGTGCTCTGTGAAAATTTCTGGGATTTCAACTCCAACCATAATGCCATTTATTTATTTATATATATATATATATATATATATATATTTTTTTTTCTTTCTTTTTCTTCCCTTAGTTTTCTTAGGCTTTCTAGTTCACCCATGTAGCGAGCCTATAACCGATGACTCCCAAACCAGATGGTTCTAGGGCACCAAATGAGAAAACATCCCTCGGGTTAAAGGACTCGAGTGAAAAAGGCCACAAAACTAAAGGGGATTATTTATAATCACCGTTAGGCGTGAATAATCATGCTTCTTGAGGCACAATTATCCAGCTTAATAAGTGAGATCACCGTTAGGCGTGAGTAACCATGCTTCTTGAGGCATAGTTATCCAGCTTAATAAGTGATCTTTTATTTATATATATATTTTTTTTTCTTTTTTTTTTTATTTATATGGCATTTTTGGTCTTTGTCTCCATCCCAAGAAATGTGTAAGTGTGAAGTGCATATTATCTAAGGCAAAAAATGTAAGATAAAAATATCTCCTCAATTTTACTTACTTAGCCTATAATTTTCAAACAAGATCTATTACTTCAACTAGGCTTAAGATGTCATAATTAAGGCTTTCTTAATCTCTAAGATACATCTTAATTTTCTTAAAATAGAACAAAACTTTGTCTCTTATTTCAAAAAGTTTTTATTTTTGTTTTTTTTTATTTTTTAAAAGAAAGAAAGTCTAGAAACTCTAAAAGAAGTGTAAAATAAAGAACATCTAAAAACTCTATGTTAGTAAACCCTCCCCCACACTTATTTCATGCATTGTCCTCAATGCATCATGATATATGTATGCATGAAACAAAATGGAAAGGGAAGGAACAAATTACCTTAAGGTGGTGGTTCCGGTGGTGGTCTGATTGGTCCACGAAACATGGCCCAATCAACATTTCTTTGGGTTTTGAGGAACCCACCAGAAATCTCAGAAATATGACCCACAAAAATGATGTGTGCATTTAAGATTATTATGTACATGACCCCATCTAATTTTAAGATTTTCCTAATAATTTCAGAGTCAAATTTATCAAGATCCTTGTCCTAGAATGGATTATGAAATGATAGAATGGTCGACTTGGACTCGGAATGAACAGGAACTAACACCGACTCAGGGAAGTGAATTAAGTCAAGTGATGGTGCAGGAGTCGAAGTGAGTTCAAAAATTGGGTCCAAGTCAAGAAATGAAAACTCAAGTCCACAATCATTCTCCAACAATGGAATGTGACCTATTATAGGTGATATCTCTTTACTTCCAATTTTAAGAAATTCAAGCTCATCACCGTACAATTCTTCAAAACTTAAGTCAACATCTTCCTTAATAATTGTACAATCAGTTTCAGAAGTAAAGAGATCGAGAAAATCAAGGTCACATTTCTCATTGAGTTCAATTCCACAAGATGGAGAACTTGCCAAAATGTCAATTGTATCTTCAGAAGTGTAAAATTGGGCAAGTTCGACATGATCCTCACAGATGGGTGATTCAAATTCATTGTGAATTGGGACTGGATTCAATGTCGGCTCCGGAAAAGGATTGAAGTGAGGTAAAGATACCGGAGTTATTATGGAATCAGAAAAAAGGATTGAATCACAAAGTTGGGGTTCAAGATCACATTCTTCATGCAGTTCAATTAAATGTGGAGAACTTACCAATTTATCAATGGGATTTTCAGAAGTATGGAATTGGCCAAGTTCTATGTGATCATCATAAAAGATTGGTGATTCATTTTCACAATGGATAGGAAATGGATCCAATTCTGACTTGAGAAATGGATTGAAATCAGGTAAGGATATGGAAGTCATGATTGAATCAGGAAGGAAAATTGAATCATCAAGTGGAAGTTCAGGATCATGTGCAAGTTCAATTTCAGGAAATGGAAAACTTGCCAATATATCAATTGGATTTTCAGAAGTGTGGACAAGTTCAGGTGAGTGTGCTGAAATTGAATCTGAACTTCCAAGACTACATGACTCTTTGGTTTTAACAGAGTGGCTAGTGACCTTAGAAATAGGATGAGAATGAAGAGTTTGGATCAGCAAATCTAAGTCACGGGCACGAGCATTTTGAGCATGGGTCATGTCTTCAAGCATCTTTTCAAAATTGATGACTTCATTATTTGGATGAAAAGATGAAGTGTTGTCTTGGAAGTGATGGTGAAATTGTGAGTCAAAAGTGTGTGATGATGGAAAAGTGGACTCACACAAGAAATCATTACTCGGTTCCATGACAAATGGTTGTTCACACTGAGAAGGTGGAACTGAGTAAGATTCTTGAAAATACTGTGGAATTGGAGAGGGAAATAATTCAGGAAGTGTTTGCTCAGCTCTCTGTAAGTTAGCTTCTAAACTCCTTAGTAAATCAGATTTTTCTTTAACTGGTTCAGAAAAAAGAGTATATGAAGCGGAATCGGGAAATGAATCTTGTGAATATTGTGGACTTGGTGGAAATGGTGGACAAGGAGGTTGATAATTAAACTCGGGGGACTGGAATCCCCAATAACTCGATGAAGAGTTGAAATTATTTTGGACATTATAATTGTTAGATGGGGGGTATGGGTCATATTGATTCGGATAAGGCCAACCCGGTGTATGTGGTTGGTGCATATTGTAAAACACCGGGTTGGAATTATCCGAATATGGAGTGTGTGTGACATATGGATGGAAAGAATTGTAATTATAAGCCATATCACACAATCACAAACAAAAACAAACGAACAAACAAACAAACAAACAAAAGAAAAAAATTTCTAACCTAAGTTAGGGTAGACTTAGACCTAGACGACTCCTAACAAATAGACTGTCCACGGGAGGTTTAGTGTAGACTCTAACCACAAGCTAATCAGCCAGGGAAGGGTAAGGTTGGTGGGAGGTTTTCCGTCCGAAGACGTTCCTTAATTAAGTAACCAGCAACCTTCGGGCTTTCGGCCCTCAACCCCTTTCCTAGACACCGATTTTGCAAGAGTTAAATTCCAACACTTTTCCCCCTTAGGATAATCTCCTAAGTGAGTCCGAGATGTCCCTAGGGCCAACGTCTACTTGATTTTAAATTAGGGCTTGGTTAGTAAGTGCTTGGGAAAATGGTTTTCGGGCTAAGGAAAGGGTAATGACCTCCCCCACCTTATCTTATTTACGGGTTATGCCCTTAAATTTGAATTGTGCAAGTGTACAAGAAATATAGCTAGGATACACTCAAAGCAAGAAAATCAAGTAAGGAGTTTGTCCTAGTCTAAATGCAATGCAAAACACGTACCTTGCCTCCAGCACTCTTCAACAGTAAAAGTAAAGAATTGAAAAGACACGTGCCTAAAATGCAAGTGTCTAAACAATTTTTAGCAATTTCAATCAACTTTTACTGTTTTTTAATTAAGCAGGAGTAGGATGCAGAATACAGGAAATAAAGTATAGAAACAGATGTATTTTACAGAACCAGAGGCCCTGCAGAAAATTGGTGAGTAGTGAACTCCTTATTGCCGCGTTCCCACGGCAATTTGCCGTGGATCCGCGGCACTTTGGAGGGATCCTGGGCTCTGCTTTCTTGAGCAGAGTCCCAGGTCCACTTGTATGTTACTGCAATGAATATTTTCCTGTTTTTCTTCTCCTGTAACCTGCAACAGAGAAGAAGGATCGTTTAGTACTTCACTTTAACCTAAAAAATACGTTGCTCTCCCCGGCAACGGCGCCATTTTTTTGATTAGACTAGAGAGGGGGTGTACTTATTATGTAGTAAATGTATTCAATGTACCCTTTCTTGTCTCCGCTATAGCATAGGGCTATACCGAGTCGAATCTCAGGGAGAGCTCGCGATGGAAGCTTTACGTGTGGTAGTGAAGTGAATAAACGAGTATTCTTCTCTTGCTTATAAACTTAGTGAATCAAATACAAAAGAAACTAAAAGGAAGGATGGCTATGTTCATGGTGGAAAAGTCGGGAAAAGAAATCAAGAAGAGGATTTGGTATTCACAAGAAAAGAAAAGAAAACTTAAAGAAAGCAATCCATGACTAGCTTACCTTGCTAGCTTGCCAAGACTTACTAGACTCCTTGATAGCGAATGCTTGCCTAATGTTGTCACTCCATTAGCGTAGGATTCGTCTCGCGTGTTGACCTAATTACTTTCTCACTTGCAAGACGGTGGTTTAACCGTCGGAGAAGAGAAGATCATACAACTTGCAAGATTAACAAAGGCAATCACCCATGAGTTAGTGAAGTAGCAAGACTAGTGGTAACCTAGTACATGGAGAAGAAATTAGCTAAAAGCCATTACAAAAGCAAAACAAAGCTTGAAGTAAATTGCAAGAAGTGGATTCTCCAATTGGCGCGCGGATCTCTCTAGATCTGGATTTGAATTTGGCTTTATCTTAATCATGGATTAATCACTTAATTAGTGTTAATTAAGTGATTATTTGGATATCTCTCCATTAAGTGTGTACCTGCAAATATGTAGAGAAGAGGAGTAAAAATCACATATTTATTTGTAATATGCATGGGAATTATGATGTAAAATATGCAATATTGGATACTAATCACATACCTTATTTTGACCAATCAATTTTTGATTAGCAAATATCAGGTGAAGAATACAAGATTTCAGATATATCAGCAGAAGTAATTTGCAAAGCAGCAATCCCTGCAGAAAAATTGTTAGAAGTGAACTCCTCTTTGCCGCGTTCCCACGGCAAAATGCCGCGGCTACGCGGCAATTTGGAGGGATCCTGGGCTCTGCTTTCGAGAGCAGAAGCCCAGGTCCACTTATATGATTCTGCACTGCAAGATTTTCTGTATCTTCAACCTGTACCTGCAACAGAGAAGAAGTATCGTTTAGTTTCTCACTTTTAAAGCAAATACCGTCGCTCTCCCCGGCAACGGCGCCATTAATTTTCCTTTTTCTGATCTAATTGACAATTTGGCAAGTTTTCCTTTTTCTGAAATTGAACTGGAACATGATTTTGATCCTGAACTTCCACTTGATGATTCCATATTACTTCCTGATTCAATCATGACTTCCATATCCTTACCTGATTTCAATCCATTTCCCGAGTCAGTATTGGATCCATTTCCTATCCATTGTGAAATTGAATCACCAATCTTTTATGATCACATAGAACTTGGCCAATTCCATACTTCTGAAAATCCATTGATAAATTGGCAAGTTCTCCACATTTTATTGAATTACATGAGGAATGTGATCTTGAACTCCAACTTAGTGATTCAATCCTCTTTTCTGATTCGATAATGACTCCGGTATCTCTACCTCACATCAATCTTTTCCCGGAGTCAATCTTGGATCCTTTCACAATTCACAATGAAGTTGAATCATCCATTTTTGAGGATCATATTGAACTTGCCCAATTCTACACTTTTGAAGATTCTATTGACATTTTGGCAAGTTCTCCATCTTGTGGAATTGAACTCAATGAGAAATGTGACCTTGATTTTCTCGATCTCTTTACTTCTGAAACTGATTGTACAATTATTAAGGAAGATGTTGATTTAAGTTTTGAAGAATTGTACGGTGATGAGCTTGAATTTCTTAAAATTTGAAGTAAAGAGATATCACCCATATTAGGTCACATCCCATTGTTGGACAATGATTGTGGACTTGAGTTTTCATTTCTTGACTTGGACCCAATTTTTGAACTCACTTCGACTCCTGCATCATCACTTGACTTAATTCACTTCCCTGAGTCGGTAGTCGTTCCTGTTCTTCCAGAGTCCAAGTCAACTGCTCTATCATTTCATCTTCCATTCTGGGACAAGGATCTTGATGAAAATGACTCTGAAATTATTAGGAAAATCTTGAATTAGATGGGGTCATGTACATAATTAAAATAACACATGCATACATCATTTTAGTGGGTCATATTTCTGAGATTTCTGGTGGGTTCCTGAAAACCCAAAGAAAAGATGATTGGGCCATGTTCCGTGGACCAATCCGACCACCACCGGAACCACCACCTTAAGGTAATTTTTTCACTTCCCTCTTCATTTTGTTTCATGCATACATATATCATGATGCATTGAGGACAATGCATGAAATAAGTGTGGGGGAGGGTTTACTAACATAGAGTTTTTAGACTTTCTTTCTTTTACATTTCCTTTCTTTCTTTTACATTTCTTTAGAAATAATAAAAATAAAAAATAAAAAATAAAAATTTTTGAAAAAAGAGACAAAGTTTTGATCTATTTTTAAGAAAATTAGATGTATCTTAGAAATTAAGAAAGCCTTAATTATGACATCTTAAACATAGTTGAAGTAATAGATCTTGTTTGAAATTATAGACTAAGTAAGTAAAATTGGTGAGATATTTTTATCTTGAATTTTTACCTTAGATAAATATGCACTTTACACTTACACATTTCTTGGGATGGAGACAAAGACCAAAAATGCCATATAAATAAAAAAAAAAAAAAATATATATATATATATAAATAAAAGATCACTTATTAAGCTGGATAACTATGCCTCAAGAAGCATGGTTACTCACGCCTAACGGTGATCTCACTTATTAAGCTGGATAATTATGCCTCAAGAAGCATGGTTATTCACGCCTAACGGTGATAATAAATAATTCCCTTTAGTTTCGTGGCCTTTTCTACTCGAGACCTTAAACCTGAGGGAAGTTTTCTCATCTGGTGCCCTAAGACCGTCTGGTTTGGGAGTCATCGGTTAAAGGCTCACTACAAGGGTAGACTAGAAAGCCTAAACTAAGGGAAGAAAAAAAGCATAAAAAAAAAAGTATATATAAATAAATAAATGGCTTTATGGTTGGAGTTGAAATCCCAGAAATTTTCACAGAGCACGGTGTGCATATTATCTAGGTTTATGAAAGATAAAATATTCAATCCAATTTTGAATTCTTACCTTAATTAAAACAAGATCTTGCATGGATACTAAGTTAAGGAAGAATAATTATAGGTGGACTTATGACCTAGGATCACTTATATTTTGCAAAAATAGTTCGTAAACATGTCTCTTATTCAAAATGCGTTTTCAAAATACTAACATTTGTCTTCTTTCTTTATGGATTTTGTGGGTGTAATCCGCTGAAAACCCTCAGGAGACAACACTCCTCCTCTAGGGTAACCTAGAGGTTTAACGGCTTGTTGCACATGCTCAGTGCAATCGCGTCACCTGCGAAAGTGGTGCAATAAATTGGTAGTATAGATTTTCTTTTTCTTTGTTTTGCTCGGGACGAGCAAAAGAATAAGTGTGGGGGTGTGATTGGTATCCAATATTGCATATTTTACATCATAACTCCCATGCATATTACAAATAAATATGTGATTTTTACTCCTCTTCTCTACATATTTGCAGGTACATGCTTAATGGAGAGATATCCAAATAATCACTTAATTAACACTAATTAAGTGATTAATCCATGATTAAAGATAAAGCCAAATTCAAATCCAGATCCAGAAATATCCGCGCAACAAACGAAGATTCTAGATATGCCACGTGGATAACCACCTAACAAACTGATCCCAACAGAAAGATCTGGCTCAACGGCCAGGATCTTGCCGCGATCCGCGGCTTGGGCGCGGCAGATCTAGGCCGTTGAGATCCCAGATTTTGTGGCAACAAACTTGATCTCGAAGATTCTCTCTTGGGCCTATAAATACCTCACTTGGACCTGCGTACAAAAACTGATCAGAGAAGAGAGAGAGATTAGTTCAAAGTTTTGTATTTTGTTAGTTTTTGTTTAGGGTTTGTAGCTCTCTATGATCTTCTTCTCCCTAGATTTCATTGCAAGAGAGAGTTGTAAGAGAGAGAGAGCTTGTATCATCAAGGAGTGACAACTTGGAGCTATACAAGGATTGATCCATTCTCTACTTCTCTACTTGAGCTTGATTCTAGTTTGATTTCTTTCCTTACTTGCTTTGTTTACTTTCTTGCAATTTAATTCATGTTTAGCTTTTCTTTTGTAATGATGTGTAGCTAATTCTTTCTCCATGTACTAGCTAACCACTACCTTGCTAACATCTAACTCATGGGTGATTGCTTTACTTCATCTTGCAATTTGTATGGTTTTCTCTTCTCCGATGGGTTTCTTTCATTTCTTGGCAAGTATCTTGTTGTAATTCTCCATATGATTCATGTGTGCCTCACTTGGAGCCTAGTCTTTGAACTAGTGCCTTGATGGAACATGGAGATGGATCACCAATATGCTATTTGTTGTACAACTTCATTATGTCGATTCTTGAATGTTGTATGCCTATTCATTAGCATCCCTTGTGTGTAGCTCTTTTGTTTCCATTATTGAAAGTCTAATTTGTAGGCCGATGACCATCTATGGAGGCTACAAGACAAGTCCAAGAATGAATCCCCATCATCCAAGTGGGAAAGTAATTAGACCAACAAGCAAGACATATCCATGCCAATGAATCAACATGAGGCATGCATCACTATCAAGGAGTTTAGTATGTTTTGGCAAGGTAGTTAAGGTTAGCTAGTCATGATTTTCTTTCATTCAAGTTTTCTAAAGTTTTCTTTTCTTTTAGTGTGAATACAACAAACCTCTTCTTGATTTCTTTTCACTTACCACCATGAACATATCCATACACTCTTTAATTCCTTTCTTTGTGTTTTATTCATTCTTTTAAGCAAGAGAAGAATTCTCGTTTCCTTTTTCTCACGAGTATCGTAACGCTTCTACGCTAGCTCTCCTTGTGGTTCGACTCGGTATAGCTTTATGCTATAGCGGAAGATTGGAACAAGGTATATCAATTACATATTTGAAGTGAACAAGAACCAAAGGTATGTGATTAGTATCCAATATTGCATATTTTACATCATAACTCCCATGCATATTACAAATAAATATGTGATTTTTACTCCTCTTCTCTACATATTTGCAGGTACATACTTAAAGGAGAGATTTCCAAATAATCACTTAATTAACACTAATTAAGTGATTAATCCATGATTAAGATAAAGCCAAATTCAAATCCAGATCTAGAGAGATCCGCGCGCCAATTGGAGAATCCAAGTAGTCCACGTGGCTAACTAACTAACAAGAAGATCTCACCAGAAAATCTGGGCTCAACGGCCCAGATCGCGCGGCGATCCCGCGGCAATCCGCGGCAGATCTAGGCCGTTGAGATCCCAGATTTTGTGGCAACAGACTTGATCTCGAAGATTCTCTCTTGGGCCTATAAATACCTCACTTGGACCTGCGTACAAAAACTGATCAGAGAAGAGAGAGAGATTAGTGTAAAGCTTGTAATTTTGTTAGTTTTTGTTTAGGGTTTGTAGCTCTCTATGATCTTCTCTTCCCTAGAATTCAATGTAAAAGAGAGTGATTGTGAGGGAGAGAGCTTGTGTAATCAAGGGTGACACTTGAAGCAACAAGGATTGATCCATCCTCCTTCCTCTACTTGAAGCTTGGTTCTAGTTCTATGTGCTTTCTTTAATTGCTTTCTTTATTGCTTTGTTTACTTCTTGCAATTTACTTCATGCTTTCTTATATTTTTCTTATGGCTTGTTGTAACTAATTCCTTCTCCATGTACTAGTTTACCACTAGCTTAGCTTACTTCACTAACTCATGGGTGATTGCCTTTGTTAATCTTGCAAGTTGTATGATCTTCTCTTCTCCGACGGTTAAACCACCGTCTACCAAGTGAGAAAGTAATTAGGTCAACACGCGAGACGAATCCTAAGCCAATGGAGTGACAACATTAGGCACGCATTCGCTATCAAGGAGTCTAGTAAGTCTTGGCAAGCTAGCAAGGTAAGCTAGTCATGGATTGATTCTTTCTTTAAGTTTTCTTTCCTTTTCTTGTGAATACCAAATCCTCTTCTTGATTTCTTTTCCCACGACTTTTCCACCATGAACATATCCATCTTTTCTTTTAGTTTCTTTTTCATTTGATTCACTAAGTTTATAAGCAAGAGAAGAATACTCGTTTGTTCACTTCACCACCACACGTAAAGCTTCCATCGCGAGCTCTCCCTGAGATCCGACTTGGTATAGCCCTATGCTATAGCGGAGACAAGAAAGGGTACATCAAATACATTCTTATACACATAATAAGTACACCTCTTCTAGTCTTAATCAAAAAAATGGCGCCGTTGCCGGGGAGAGCAACGTATTTTTTAGGTTAAAGTGAAGTACTAAACGATCCTTCTTCTCTGTTGCAGGTTACAGGAGAAGAAAACAGGAAACTATTCATTGCAGTAACATACAAGTGGACCTGGGACTCTGCTCAAGAAAGCAGAGCCCAGGACCCTCCAAATTGCCGCGGATCCACGGCACTTTGCCGTGGGAACGCGGCAATAAGGAGTTCACTTCTCACCAATTTTCTGCAGGGCTTCTGGTTCTGTAAAATACATCTGTTTCTATACTTTATTTCCTGTATTCTGCATCCTACTCCTGCTTAATTAAAAAACAGTAAAAAGTTGATTGAAATTGCTAAAAATTGTTTAGACACTTGCATTTTAGGCACGTGTCTCTTCAATTCTTTACTTTTACTGTTGAAGAGTGCTGGAGGCAAGGTACGTGTTTGCATTGCATTTAGACTAGGACAAACTCCTTGCTTGATTTTCATGCTTTGAGTGTATCCTAGCTATATTTCTTGTACACTTGCACAATTCAAATCTAAGGGCATACCGGTAAATAAGATAAGGTGGGGGAGGTCATTACCCTTTCCTTAGCCCGAAAACCATTTTCCCAAGCACTCACTAACCCAAGCCCTAATTTAAAATCAAGTAGACGTTGGCCCTAGGGACATCTCGGACTCACTTAGGAGATTATCCTAAGGGGAAAAGTGTTGGAATTAACTCTTGCAAAATCGGTGTCTAGGAAAGGGGTTGAGGGCCGAAAGCCCGAAGGTTGCTGGTTACTTAATTAAGGAACGTCTCCGGACGGAAAACCTCCCACCAACCTTACCCTTCCCTGGCTGATTAGCTTGTGGTTAGAGTCTACACTAAACCTCCCGTGGACGGTCTATCAGTTAGGAGTCGTCTAGGTCTAAGTCTACACTAACTTGGGTTAGAATTTTTTCTTTTCTTTTCTTCTTTTGTTTGTTTGTTTGTTTGTTTGATTTTTGTTTGTGATTGTGTGATATGGCTTACAATTACAATTCTTTCCATCCATATGTCACACACACTCCATATTCGGATAATTCCAACCCGGTGTTTTATAATATGCACCAACCACATACACCGGGTTGGCCTTATCCGAATCAATACGACTCATACACCCCATCTAATGATTATAATGTCCACAATAATTTCAACTCTTCATCGAGTCATTGGGGATTCACTTACCCCGAGTCAAATTTTCAAAATCCTTGTCCATCATATTCACCTTGTCCACAATATTCATTTCCAGAATCAGCTTCATATACTCCTTTTTCTGAGCCACCAATTGAAGAAAATCTGAGTTACTAAGGAGTTTAGAAGCCAATTTACAGAGAGCTGAGCAGACACTTCCAGAACCATTTCCCTCTCCAGTTCCACAGTATTTTCAAGAGTCTTACTCAGTTCCACCATTTCCTAATGAACAACCATTTGTCATGGAAACGAGTAAAGATTTCTTGTGTGAGTCCACTCTTCCATCACCACACATTTTTGACTCACACTATTCACAAACTTTCCAAAGTCAAGATTCCTATACTCCCATTCTAGAACAATCATTTGAAGATACATCAATTCTAGAAAAGAGTATAGACATCTTGCAAGAGTCTATGTTACAATATCAAAAATCACATGCCAAGTCTATCAATAGTGTGAAAGAACAATTGGATAACCTTCTTAGGAAAGAGGAAACTCTATCTTATCAACATTTGACTAATCCAGTTATACCACACTCTATTGATATGACTCAAGACTCTTGTCATCTTGAAAATCCAGATTCAATTTCAGCACACTCACCTGAACTTGTCCAAACTTCAAATCCAATTGATACATTGGCAAGTTTTTCATTTCCTAAACTTGAACTTGTCCAAAATTCAAATCCCGTTGACATTTTGGCAAGTTTCTCATTTCCTAAAAATGAACTTGTCCACACTTCTGATCTAATTGACAATTTGGCAAGTTTTCCTTTTTCTGAAATTGAACTGGAACATGATTTTGATCCTGAACTTCCACTTGATGATTCCATATTACTTCCTGATTCAATCATGACTTCCATATCCTTACCTGATTTCAATCCATTTCCCGAGTCAGTATTGGATCCATTTCCTATCCATTGTGAAATTGATCACCAATCTTTTATGATCACATAGAACTTGGCCAATTCCATACTTCTGAAAATCCCATTGATAAATTGGCAAGTTCTCCACATTTTATTGAATTACATGAGGAATGTGATCTTGAACTCCAACTTAGTGATTCAATCCTCTTTTCTGATTCGATAATGACTCTGGTATCTCTACCTCACATCAATCTTTTCCCGGAGTCAATCTTGGATCCTTTCACAATTCACAATGAAGTTGAATCATCCATTTTTGAGGATCATATTGAACTTGCCCAATTCTACACTTTTGAAGATTCTATTGACATTTTGGCAAGTTCTCCATCTTGTGGAATTGAACTCAATGAGAAATGTGACCTTGATTTTCTCGATCTCTTTACTTCTGAAACTGATTGTACAATTATTAAGGAAGATGTTGATTTAAGTTTTAAAGAATTGTACGGTGATGAGCTTGAATTTCTTAAAATTGGAAGTAAAGAGATATCACCCATATTAGGTCACATCCCATTGTTGGACAATGATTGTGGACTTGAGTTTTCATTTCTTGACTGGACCCAATTTTTGAACTCACTTCGACTCCTGCACCATCACTTGACTTAATTCACTTCCCTGAGTCGGTAGTCGTTCCTGTTCTTCCAGAGTCCAAGTCAACTGCTCTATCATTTCATCTTCCATTCTGGGACAAGGATCTTGATGAAAATGACTCTGAAATTATTAGGAAAATCTTGAAATTAGATGGGGTCATGTACATAATTAAAATAACACATGCATACATCATTTTAGTGGGTCATATTTCTGAGATTTCTGGTGGGTTCCTGAAAACCCAAAGAAAAGATGATTGGGCCATGTTCCGTGGACCAATCCGACCACCACCGGAACCACCACCTTAAGGTAATTTTTTCACTTCCCTCTTCATTTTGTTTCATGCATACATATATCATGATGCATTGAGGACAATGCATGAAATAAGTGTGGGGGAGGGTTTACTAACATAGAGTTTTTAGACTTTCTTTCTTTTACATTTCCTTTCTTTCTTTTACATTTCTTTAGAAATAATAAAAATAAAAAATAAAAAAAAAAACTTTTTGAAAAAAGAGACAAAGTTTTGATCTATTTTTAAGAAAATTAAGATGTATCTTAGAGATTAAGAAAGCCTTAATTATGATATCTTAAACATAGTTGAAATAATAGATCTTGTTTGAAATTATAGACTAAGTAAGTAAAATTGGTGAGATATTTTTATCTTGAATTTTTACCTTAGATAAATATGCACTTTACACTTACACATTTCTTGGGATGGAGACAAAGACCAAAAATGCCATATAAATAAGAAAAAGAAAAAGAAAAAAAAATATATATATAAATAAAACATCACCTATTAAGCTGGATAATTGTGCCTCAAGAAGCATGATTACTCACGCCTAACGGTGATCTCACTTATTAAGCTGGATAATTGTGCCTCAAGAAGCATGATCATTCACGCCTAACGGTGATAAAAAATAATCCCCTTTAGTTATGTGGCCTTTTCTACTCGAGACCTTAAACCCGAGGGATGTTTTCTCATCTGATGCCCTAAGACCGTCTGGTTTGGGAGTCATCGGTTAAAGGCTCGCTACAAGGGTAGACTAGAAAGCCTAGACTAAGGAAGAAAAAAAAAGCATAAAAAGTATATATGAATAAATAAATGGCTTTATGGTTGGAGTTGAAATCCCAGGAAATTTTCACTTACACGGTGTGCATATTATCTAGGTTTTATGAAAGATAAAAGTATTCAATCCAATTTTGAATTCATACCTTAATTAAAAACAAGATCTTGCATGGATACTAAGTTTAAGGAAGAATGATTATAGGTGGACTTATGACCTAGGATCACTTATATTTTTGCAAAAATAGTTTAAAAACTTGTCTCTTATTCAAAATGCGTTTTCAAAATACTAACATTTGTCTTCTTTCTTTATGGATTTTGTGGGTGTAATCCGCTGAAAACCCTCAGGAGACAACACTCCTCCTCTAGGGTAACCTAGAGGTTTAACGGCTTGTTGCACATGCTCAGTGCAATCGCGTCACCTGCGAAGTGGTGTAAATAAATTGGTAGTTTAGATTTTCTTTTTCTTTGTTTTGCTCGGGACGAGCAAAAGAATAAGTGTGGGGGTGTGATTGGTATCCAATATTGCATATTTTACATCATAACTCCCATGCATATTACAAATAAATATGTGATTTTTACTCCTCTTCTCTACATATTTGCAGGTACATACTTAAAGGAGAGATTTCCAAATAATCACTTAATTACACTAATTAAGTGATTAATCCATGATTAAGATAAAGCCAAATTCAAATCCAGATCTAGAGAGATCTGCGCGCCAATTGGAGAATCCAAGTAGTCCACGTGGCTAACTAACTAACAAGAAGATCTCACCAGAAAATCTGGGCTCAACGGCCCAGATCGCGCGGCGATCCCGCGGCAATCCGCGGCAGATCTAGGCCGTTGAGATCCCAGATTTTGTGGCAACAGACTTGATCTCGAAGATTCTCTCTTGGGCCTATAAATACCTCACTTGGACCTGCGTACAAAAACTGATCAGAGAAGAGAGAGAGATTAGTGTAAAGCTTGTAATTTTGTTAGTTTTTGTTTAGGGTTTGTAGCTCTCTATGATCTTCTCTTCCCTAGAATTCATGTAAAAGAGAGTGATTGTGAGGGAGAGAGCTTGTGTAATCAAGGTGACACTTGAAGCAACAAGGATTGATCCATCCTCCTTCCTCTACTTGAAGCTTGGTTCTAGTTCTATGTGCTTTCTTTAATTGCTTTCTTTATTGCTTTGTTTACTTCTTGCAATTTACTTCATGCTTTCTTATATTTTTCTTATGGCTTGTTGTAGCTAATTCCTTCTCCATGTACTAGTTTACCACTAGCTTAGCTTACTTCACTAACTCATGGGTGATTGCCTTTGTTAATCTTGCAAGTTGTATGATCTTCTCTTCTCCGACGGTTAAACCACCGTCTACCAAGTGAGAAAGTAATTAGGTCAACACGCGAGACGAATCCTAAGCCAATGGAGTGACAACATTAGGCACGCATTCGCTATCAAGGAGTCTAGTAAGTCTTGGCAAGCTAGCAAGGTAAGCTAGTCATGGATTGATTCTTTCTTTAAGTTTTCTTTCCTTTTCTTGTGAATACCAAATCCTCTTCTTGATTTCTTTTCCCACGACTTTTCCACCATGAACATATCCATCTTTTCTTTTAGTTTCTTTTTCATTTGATTCACTAAGTTTATAAGCAAGAGAAGAATACTTGTTTTGTTCACTTCACCACCACACGTAAAGCTTCCATCGCGAGCTCTCCTGAGATCCGACTTGGTATAGCCCTATGCTATAGCGGAGACAAGAAAGGGTACATCAAATACATTCTTATACACATAATAAGTACACCTCTTCTAGTCTAATCAAAAAATGTGTGATTAGTATCCAATATTGCATATTTTACATCATAACTCCCATGCATATTACAAATAAATATGTGATTTTTACTTCTCTTCTCTACATATTTGCAGGTACACACTTAAAGGAGAGATAAGCAATTAATCACCTTAATTAGCAATAATTAAGTGATTAATCCATGATTAAGGATAAAGCCAAATTCAAATCCAGATCCAGAAATATCCGCGCAACAAACGAAGATTCTAGATATGCCACGTGGATAACCACCTAACAAACGGATCCCAACAGAAAGATCTGGCTCAACGGCCAGGATTGAGCCGCGATCCGCGGCTAGGGCGCGGCGGTTTGAGGTCGTTAGGATCTAGGATTTCGTGCCAACAAACTAGATCTCGAAGGTTCTCTCTGGGTCTATAAATATCTGCACTTGGACCTGCGAGCAAAAGGTGATCAGAGAAGAGAGAGAGATTAGTTCAAAGTTTTGTATTTTGTTAGTTTTTGTTTAGGGTTTGTAGCTCTCTATGATCTTCTTCTCCCTAGATTTCATTGCAAGAGAGAGTTGTAAGAGAGAGAGAGAGCTTGTATCATCAAGGAGTGACAACTTGGAGCTATACAAGGATTGATCCATTCTCTACTTCTCTACTTGAGCTTGATTCTAGTTTGATTTCTTTCCTTACTTGCTTTGTTTACTTTCTTGCAATTTAATTCATGTTTAGCTTTTCTTTTGTAATGATGTGTAGCTAATTCTTTCTCCATGTACTAGCTAACCACTACCTTGCTAACATCTAACTCATGGGTGATTGCTTTACTTCATCTTGCAATTTGTATGGTTTTCTCTTCTCCGATGGGTTTCTTTTCATTTCTTGGCAAGTATCTTGTTGTAATTCTCCATATGATTCATGTGTGCCTCACTTGGAGCCTAGTCTTTGAACTAGTGCCTTGATGGAACATGGAGATGGATCACCAATATGCTATTTGTTGTACAACTTCATTATGTCGATTCTTGAATGTTGTATGCCTATTCATTAGCATCCCTTGAGTGTAGCTCTTTTGTTTCCATTATTGAAAGTCTAATTTGTAGCCGATGACCATCTATGGAGGCTACAAGACAAGTCCAAGAATGAATCCCCATCATTCAAGTGAGAAAGTAATTAGACCAACAAGCAAGACATATCCATGCCAATGAATCAACATGAGGCATGCATCACTATCAAGGAGTTTAGTATGTTTTGGCAAGGTAGTTAAGGTTAGCTAGTCATGGTTTTCTTTCATTCAAGTTTTCTAAAGTTTTCTTTTCTTTTAGTGTGAATACAACAAACCTCTTCTTGATTTCTTTTCACTTACCACCATGAACATATCCATACACTCTTCATTCCTTTCTTTGTGTTTTATTCATTCTTTAAGCAAGAGAAGAATTCTCGTTTTCTTTTTCTCACGAGTGTCGTAACGCGTCTACGCTAGCTCTCCTTGTGGTTCGACTCGGTATAGCTTTATGCTATAGCGGAAGATTGGGATAAGGTATATCAATTACATATTTGAAGTGAACAAGAACCAAAGGTGAACTCTAAACATTGAACCATATCTTTTATACCTAGTTCTTGTGCAAGAACTTCACATACCTTGTTTAGTACCAATCAAATTTTTGGCGCCGTTGCCGGGGAGAATACAAGATTTCAGATATTAACTGTGCAATTAACTTCACATACCTTGTTTTGACCAATCAATTTTTGGCGCCGTTGCCGGGGAGAGCAACGTATTTTTTAGGTTAAAGTGAAGTACTAAACGATCCTTCTTCTCTGTTGCAGGTTACAGGAGAAGAAAACAGGAAACTATTCATTGCAGTAACATACAAGTGGACCTGGGACTCTGCTCAAGAAAGCAGAGCCAGGATCCCTCCAAATTGCCGCGGATCCACGGCACTTTGCCGTGGGAACGCGGCAATAAGGAGTTCACTTCTCACCAATTTTCTGCAGGGCTTCTGGTTCTGTAAAATACATCTGTTTCTATACTTTATTTCCTGTATTCTGCATCCTACTCCTGCTTAATTAAAAAACAGTAAAAAGTTGATTGAAATTGCTAAAAATTGTTTAGACACTTGCATTTTAGGCACGTGTCTCTTCAATTCTTTACTTTTACTGTTGAAGAGTGCTGGAGGCAAGGTACGTGTTTGCATTGCATTTAGACTAGGACAAACTCCTTGCTTGATTTTCATGCTTTGAGTGTATCCTAGCTATATTTCTTGTACACTTGCACAATTCAAATCTAAGGGCATACCGGTAAATAAGATAAGGTGGGGGAGGTCATTACCCTTTCCTTAGCCCGAAAACCATTTTCCCAAGCACTCACTAACCCAAGCCCTAATTTAAAATCAAGTAGACGTTGGCCCTAGGACATCTCGGACTCACTTAGGAGATTATCCTAAGGGGGAAAAGTGTTGGAATTTAACTCTTGCAAAATCGGTGTCTAGGAAAGGGGTTGAGGGCCGAAAGCCCGAAGGTTGCTGGTTACTTAATTAAGGAACGTCTCCGGACGGAAAACCTCCCACCAACCTTACCCTTCCCTGGCTGATTAGCTTGTGGTTAGAGTCTACACTAAACCTCCCGTGGACGGTCTATCAGTTAGGAGTCGTCTAGGTCTAAGTCTACACTAACTTGGGTTAGAATTTTTTTCTTTTCTTTTCTTCTTTTGTTTTGTTTGTTTGTTTGTTTGATTTTTGTTTGTGATTGTGTGATATGGCTTACAATTACAATTCTTTCCATCCATATGTCACACACACTCCATATTCGATAATTCCAACCCGGTGTTTTATAATATGCACCAACCACATACACCGGGTTTGCCTTATCCGAATCAATACGACCCATACACCCCATCTAATGATTATAATGTCCACAATAATTTCAACTCTTCATCGAGTCATTGGGGATTCACTTACCCCGAGTCAAATTTTCAAAATCCTTGTCCATCATATTCACCTTGTCCACAATATTCATTTCCAGAATCAGCTTCATATACTCCTTTTTCTGAGCCACCAATTGAAGAAAAATCTGAGTTACTAAGGAGTTTAGAAGCCAATTTACAGAGAGCTGAGCAGACACTTCCAGAACCATTTCCCTCTCCAGTTCCACAGTATTTTCAAGAGTCTTACTCAGTTCCACCATTTCCTAATGAACAACCATTTGTCATGGAAACGAGTAAAGATTTCTTGTGTGAGTCCACTCTTCCATCACCACAATTTTTGACTCACACTATTCACAAACTTTCCAAAGTCAAGATTCCTATACTCCCATTCTAGAACAATCATTTGAAGATACATCAATTCTAGAAAAGAGTATAGACATCTTGCAAGAGTCTATGTTACAATATCAAAAATCACATGCCAAGTCTATCAATAGTGTGAAAGAACAATTGGATAACCTTCTTAGGAAAGAGGAAACTCTATCTATCAACATTTGACTAATCCAGTTATACCACACTCTATTGATATGACTCAGACTCTTGTCATCTTGGAAATCCAGATTCAATTTCAGCACACTCACCTGAACTTGTCCAAACTTCAGATCCAATTGATACATTGGCAAGTTTTTCATTTCCTAAACTTGAACTTGTCCAAAATTCAAATCCCGTTGACATTTTGGCAAGTTTCTCATTTCCTAAAAATGAACTTGTCCACACTTCTGATCTAATTGACAATTTGGCAAGTTTTCCTTTTTCTGAAATTGAACTGGAACATGATTTTGATCCTGAACTTCCACTTGATGATTCCATATTACTTCCTGATTCAATCATGACTTCCATATCCTTACCTGATTTCAATCCATTTCCCGAGTCAGTATTGGATCCATTTCCTATCCATTGTGAAATTGAATCACCAATCTTTTATGATCACATAGAACTTGGCCAATTCATACTTCTGAAAATCCCATTGATAAATTGGCAAGTTCTCCACATTTTATTGAATTACATGAGGAATGTGATCTTGAACTCCAACTTAGTGATTCAATCCTCTTTCTGATTCGATAATGACTCCGGTATCTCTACCTCACATCAATCTTTTCCGGAGTCAATCTTGGATCCTTTCACAATTCACAATGAAGTTGAATCATCCATTTTGAGGATCATATTGAACTTGCCCAATTCTACACTTTGAAGATTCTATTGACATTTTGGCAAGTTCTCCATCTTGTGGAATTGAACTCAATGAGAAATGTGACTTGATTTTCTCGATCTCTTTACTTCTGAAACTGATTGTACAATTATTAAGGAAGATGTTGATTTAAGTTTTGAAGAATTGTACGGTGATGAGCTTGAATTTCTTAAAATTGGAAGTAAAGAGATATCACCCATATTAGGTCACATCCCATTGTTGGACAATGATTGTGGGCTTGAGTTTTCATTTCTTGACTTGGACCCAATTTTGAACTCACTTCGACTCTGCACCATCACTTGACTTAATTCACTTCCCTGAGTCGGTAGTCGTTCCTGTTCTTCCAGAGTCCAAGTCAACTGCTCTATCATTTCATCTTCCATTCTGGGACAAGGATTGATGAAAAGACTCTGAAATTATTAGGAAAATCTTGAAATTAGATGGGGTCATGTACATAATTAAAATAACACATGCATACATCATTTTAGTGGGTCATATTTCTGAGATTTCTGGTGGGTTCCTGAAAACCCAGAAAAGATGATTGGGCCATGTTCCGTGGACCAATCCGACCACCACCGGAACCACCACCTTAAGGTAATTTTTTCACTTCCCTCTTCATTTTGTTTCATGCATACATATATCATGATGCATTGAGGACAATGCATGAAATAAGTGTGGGGGAGGATTTACTAACATAGAGTTTTTAGACTTTCTTTTTACATTTCCTTTCTTTCTTTTACATTTCTTTAGAAATAATAAAAATAAAAATAAAAAATAAAAACTTTTTGAAAAAAGAGACAAAGTTTTGATCTATTTTAAGAAAATTAAGATGTATCTTAGAGATTAAGAAAGCCTTAATTATGATATCTTAAACATAGTTGAAATAATGGATCTTGTTTGAAATTATAGACTAAGTAAGTAAAATTGGTGAGATATTTTTATCTTGAATTTTTACTTAGATAAATATGCACTTTACACTTACACATTTCTTGGGATGGAGACAAAGACCAAAAATGCCATATAAATAAGAAAAAGAAAAAGAAAAAAATATATATATAAATAAAACATCACCTATTAGCTGGATAATTGTGCCTCAAGAAGCATGATTACTCACGCCTACGGTGATCTCACTTATTAAGCTGGATAATTGTGCCTCAAGAAGCATGATCATTCACGCCTAACGGTGATAAAAATATATCCCCTTTAGTTATGTGGCCTTTTCTACTCGAGACCTTAAACCCGAGGGATGTTTTCTCATCTGATGCCCTAAGACCATCTGGTTTGGGAGTCATCGGTTAAAGGCTCGCTACAAGGGTAGACTAGAAAGCCTAGACTAAGGGAAGAAAAAAAAAAGCATAAAAAGTATATATAAATAAATAAATGGCTTTATGGTGGAGTTGAAATCCCAGGAAATTTTCACTTACACGGGTGCATATTATCTAGGTTTATGAAAGATAAAAGTATTCAATCCAATTTTGAATTCTTACCTTAATTAAAAACAAGATCTTGCATGGATACTAAGTTTAAGGAAGAATGATTATAGGTGGACTTATGACCTAGGATCACTTATATTTTTGCAAAATAGTTTAAAAACTTGTCTCTTATTCAAAATGCGTTTTCAAAATACTAACATTTGTCTTCTTTCTTATGGATTTTGTGGGTGTAATCCGCTGAAAACCCTCAGGAGACAACACTCCTCCTCTAGGGTAACCTAGAGGTTTAACGGCTTGTTGCACATGCTCAGTGCAATCGCGTCACCTGCGAAAGTGGTGTAAATAAATTGGTAGTTTAGATTTTCTTTTTCTTTGTTTTGCTCTGGGACGAGCAAAAGAATAAGTGTGGGGGTGTGATTGGTATCCAATATTGCATATTTTACATCATAACTCCCATGCATATTACAAATAAATATGTGATTTTTACTCCTCTTCTCTACATATTTGCAGGTACATACTTAAAGGAGAGATTTTCAAATAATCACTTAATTAACACTAATTAAGTGATTAATCCATGATTAAGATAAAGCCAATTCAAATCCAGATCTAGAGAGATCCGCGCGCCAATTGGAGAATCCAAGTAGTCCACGTGGCTAACTAACTAACAAGAAGATCTCACCAGAAAAATCTGGGCTCAACAGCCCAGATCGCGCGGCGATCCCGCGGCAATCCGCGGCAGATCTAGGCCGTTGAGATCCCAGATTTGTGGCAACAGACTTGATCTCGAAGATTCTCTCTTGGGCCTATAAATACCTCACTTGGACCTGCGTACAAAAACTGATCAGAGAAGAGAGAGAGATTAGTTCAAAGTTTTGTATTTTGTTAGTTTTTGTTTAGGGTTTGTAGCTCTCTATGATCTTCTTCTCCCTAGATTTCATTGCAAGAGAGAGTTGTAAGAGAGAGAGAGAGCTTGTATCATCAAGAGTGACAACTTGGAGCTATACAAGGATTGATCCATTCTCTACTTCTCTACTTGAGCTTGATTCTAGTTTGATTTCTTTCCTTACTTGCTTTGTTTACTTTCTTGCAATTTAATTCATGTTTAGCTTTTCTTTTGTAATAATGTGTAGCTAATTCTTCTCCATGTACTAGCTAACCACTACCTTGCTAACATCTAACTCATGGGTGATTGCTTTACTTCATCTTGCAATTTGTATGGTTTTCTCTTCTCCGATGGGTTTCTTTTCATTTCTTGGCAAGTATCTTGTTGTAATTCTCAATGATTCATGTGTGCCTCACTTGGAGCCTAGTCTTTGAACTAGTGCCTTGATGGAACATGGAGATGGATCACCAATATGCTATTTGTTGTACAACTTCATTATGTCGATTCTTGAATGTTGTATGCCTATTCATTAGCATCCCTTGAGTGTAGCTCTTTTGTTTCCATTATTGAAAGTCTAATTTGTAGGCCGATGACCATCTATGGAGGCTACAAGACAAGTCCAAGAATGAATCCCCATCATTCAAGTGAGAAAGTAATTAGACCAACAAGCAAGACATATACATGCCAATGAATCAACATGAGGCATGCATCACTATCAAGGAGTTTAGTATGTTTTGGCAAGGTAGTAAGGTTAGCTAGTCATGGTTTTCTTTCATTCAAGTTTTCTAAAGTTTTCTTTCTTTAGTGTGAATACAACAAACCTCTTCTTGATTTCTTTTCACTTACCACCATGACATATCCATACACTCTTCAATTCCTTTCTTTGTGTTTTATTCATTCTTTTAAGCAAGAGAAGAATTCTCGTTTTCTTTTTCTCACGAGTATCGTAACGCTTCTACGCTAGCTCTCCTTGTGGTTCGACTCGGTATAGCTTTATGCTATAGCGGAAGATTGGGACAAGGTATATCAATTACATATTTGAAGTGAACAAGAACCAAAGGTGAACTCTAAACATTGAACCATATCTTTTATACCTAGTTCTTGTGCAAGAACTTCACATCCCTTGTTTAGTACAATCAAATTAATTTTAAATCAATTTCACATGAAGACCTGCGTACAAAAAAGAATGGAGAAGAGAGGAGAGTAGTTTAGTTGTTGTAATTTTCATGTATTTTTCTCTAGGTTTTTGTTCTTTAGATCCCTCTTCTTCTTCCTAGAAATCAATGTAAAAGAGAGTGATTGTGAGGGAGAGAGCTTGTGTAATCAAGAAGTGACACTTGGAGCTATACAAGGATTGATCCATTCTCTACTTCTCTACTGAGCTTGATTCTATTTACTTGCTTTATTACTTGCTTTGTTTACTTCTTGCAATTTACTTCAAGCTTTGTTTTTGCTTTTGTAATGGCTTTTAGCTAATTCTTCTCCATGTGTACTAGGTTACCACTAGTCTTGCTACTTCACTAACTCATGGGTGATTGCCTTTGTTAATCTTGAAAGTTGTATGATCTTCTCTTCTACGACGGTTAAACACCGTCTTGCAAGTGAGAAAGTAATTGGTCAACACGCGAGACGAATCCTA
>JAVJIF010016752.1:0-90459 GCA_038442645.1 Agave tequilana | reverse complement strand
TATCCGGCCTACTAGCCGTCAAATACAATAAACTACCTATCATGCTACGATAAACTTTAATGTCTACACTTTTACCTTGTTCATCCTTATCAAGCTTGGTAGTTGTTGCCATGGGAGTTTTGCTCACTTTAGCGCCTTCAAGTCCGAATCTCTTGATGAGTTACTTTGTGTACTTGGCTTGATTGATGAAGATCTCATCCTTCCTTTGCTTGATTTGGAGTCCAAGGAAATAGTTGAGCTCCCCCATCATAGACATTTCAAATTCATCCTTCATGCATGATTCAAAAGCTTGGCAAAGAGATTCATTAGTAGAACCAAAAATAATATCATCTACATATATTTGCACAATAAGAATGTCATTTTCTACATGTTTTGTAAACAAAGTGGTGTCAATTTTACTTTTCTTAAAACCATTTGAAATCAAAAATGAAGAAAGTCTTTCATACCAAGCCCTAGGGGCTTGTTTTAAACCATAAAGAGCTTTATCTAATTTAAACACAAAATCCAGATGTGTAGGATCAACAAACCCGGGGCGTTGTTCAACATACGCCTCCTCTTCAATAAAACCATTTAGAAAAGCACTTTTAACATCCATTTGAAACAATTTAAAATCTTTATATGAGGCAAATGCTAGTGTCATCCGTATTGCTTCAAGCCGTGCTACGGGTGCAAAGGTTTCTTCAAAATCGATTCCTTCGATTTGAGTGTAACCTTGGGCAACTAACCTAGCTTTATTCCTAACAACGTTACCCGATTCATCTAACTTGTTCTTAAAGATCCACTTAGTACCAATTGTTGGTCTATCGTGGGGCCTAGGAACAAGGTGCCAAACTTGGTTGCGCTCAAATTGATTGAGTTCCTCTTGCATGGCTAGCAACCAATATGAATCGGCCTCGGCTTCGAGGACGTTCTTGGGTTCAACATGAGAAATAAATGCATAATGTCCACAATAATCATGAAGTTTAGAGCGAGTGGTTACCCCTTTTGATACTTCACCTATGACGAGGTCCTTGGGATGATGAGGATTGTATCTCCAATCCCTTGGAAGTTGTTGAGTGGGCTCCACTTCAATTGATTGAATTTCATGTCCTTGAGTCTCTTCTACTTTAGCTTCACTTCCTTCATCATCCTTTGGCTTGTCTCCCATAGTAGTAGTATCCTCCAAGGTCACTTTCTCCAAGCCTTCATCCAAAGCATCTATTTCTACAACATTCTTAACAAACAAGTTAGATTCTTCAAACTTAACATGTATAGATTCCTCAATAGTCAAAGATGATTTATTGAATATTCTATAAGCCTTTCTTGTATTAGAATACCCAACAAAAATTGCCTCATAAGCTTTAGCATCAAATTTCCTAAATTATTTTTGTATTTAAAACAAAACATTTGCATCCAAAAACTTTGAAATATGAAACATTTGGTTTTCTAGAAAAGTACATTTCAAAAGAAGTCTTTGAAGTTTTTACACAAGAAAACACGATTTGATATATAGCATGATGTATTTACGGCCTCAGCCCACAAATAATGTGGTAGACCATATTCACTTAGCATTGTCCTAGCCATCTCTTGTAAAGTACGATTTTTCCTTTCAACTACTCCATTTTGTTTTGGAGTTCTAGGACAAGAAAGTTCATGCTTAATTCCATGTTCTTCACAAAAAGTGGTAAAGGGTAGGTTAATGAACTCACCTCCTCTATCACTTCTTATTCTTAAATTGAAACATCCTTTTCTTTTTCAACTCTTTTCTTAAAAGTTTGAAAATATGAAAGTGCTTGATTTTTGTGTTCAAGAAAGAAAACTCAAGTAAATCGTGAAAGTCATCAACCAAAACAAAAGTAAATCTATTCCCACTTAGACTTTTGGTTTGTGTAGGGCCAAAAAGATCCATATGAATTAGCTCCAAAGGACGTGATGTCATGATATCCTTAATTGACTTGAAAGAAGACTTAGTTTGTTTCCCAAATTGACATGCGTCACAAACTCGGTCCTTTTCAAAACTCAAACAAGGAATATCTTTCACCATTTCCTTTGTGTTTAACTTAGAAATATGGTCAAAAGAAATATGCCCTAATCTTCTATGCAACAACCAAGAGTCGTCATCGAGGGCTTTTAAACAAGTAATATTACAAGACATATTAGACATATCTATCATATAAACATTGCTTTCACGAAAACCGGAAAACACACAGGTATTAGAAATTCTATCAATTACTTTACAAGCTATATTATTAAAAACTACATCAAAACTTTATCACAAAGTTGACTAACACTCAAGAGGTTATGCTTGAGGCCATCAACTAAAACTACATTTTCAATTAAAGGGGATGTGCCGAGTTTTACATTACCAATACGATGATTTTACCCTTGGCATCATCTCCGAAGGTGACGGTGCCACTTCATGGTATCTTGATAGGGTTCCAAAGTTGTTGATGTCCCAAGTCATGTGCCTTGAGCAACCACTATCAAGATACCACAATCCTCTACGTCTTTGGGCCTTAGATGGTACCTACATCATTTAGCAAAATAGTTGACTTTGGTACCCAAATTTTCTTGGGTCCTTGGAAGTTAGTGTTGCGAACCCAAACATTATGATAAGATGCACTTAGTCTATCATAGCAAAAATTAGCTAAGTGCACTTTACGGCCACAATAAGAACATGAAGACACTTTACTATACATGAATGCATGATGTGAGCGTGAAGTGTAAGAATGTTTGGGGGTTTGCCATGATGTATAGGTTGTGTGGTATGAACATGAGTATGAGCATGATAAGCATTTTTCTTTGGGGCTTGTTTCTTAGGAAACATAGCCTCAATCTTCTTCTTATTAAACTCACAATTTTTTAAAATAATTCCTAATGAGTCTATTCTTTCTTTAAGCATGGTAATCTCATTAGAATCAATTTGTGGAGACTTGCCTTTACAAGAAATCTTATACTTGTCAAAATCTTTTGGGTGGAAACAAGAGTGGAAAGTAATTCATATTTTTCTTTAGAAAGAGTAAAACTTGATGATTAAGAGATTCATTTTCCTTTTCATTTTCAAATACTTTTTCTAAGAAAATCATAGTTATGTGATAATTCTACAAAAGCTTCTCCTAATTCATCATGGAAAGTTCATCATTAGGAGAAGTGGAAGGGGTTACTTGCTTGTGCTTTCATTTGCCATGAAGCACATGTTGGCGGTGTCGATTTCCTCCTCGGATTCGCTCTCGGAATCCCATGTAGCTTTCATTGCCTTCTTCTTGTGAGGCTTCTTTGAGGTGGAGGGCTTCACTTTATCCGGACATTCCGCCACAATATGTCCCGGCCTTTGACAATTGAAGCAAATAATCTTCCTTTCTTCTTTACCTCCTTGCATCTCCTTCTTCCTTGAAATTTAGCCTTGTTGTACATCCTCCGGACGTTCTTCAGAAGAAGTGAGAGCTCTTCATCATCTTCTTCTTCTTCATCGTCTTCATCGGAGTGTGTGGATTGGCTTTTGAAGGCTATTGTCTTCTTCTTGGAAGGAGCCATTTCTTCTCTTACTTTTCTCTCCATCTCATGGGGTTTGAGGTTCCCAATGAGACTAATTAGCTCCATCTCCTCCTTGTCATTGAGTTCCTTCAAGGTAGTTGCTTTTACTTCCCATGAAGGAGGAAGAGCCCGGATGATCTTTCTTACTCTTTGATCGTTATCGATAGCATCACCTAGAGAAGAAAGTCCACTAGTGATCTTTGTAAATCTTGTAACCATATCATCTATGGTTTCATTTTCTTGCATGCAAAAATTCTCATATTGGGACCGAAGAAGGTCAATCTTAGCCCTCTTCACTTGTGAGGTCCCTTCATGTGTAACTAGCAAATGTGTCCAAATTTCATATGCAGACTTGCAATGAATAACTCTAGCTATGTCACCATCATTAAGGGCTTGAAGTAGTGCATAGTGAGCCCTAGCATTGGCATCAAATTCTTTGTCTCTATTTCGGACCAAGTGGATTCATCACCGGGGGGTGCACTAAAGGGTTTGGTCACGGCCTTTGCAACTCGACTACCTAGAGATTGCAAGAAAACGGTCATCTTAACCTTCCATATGGGAAAGTTAAGTCCATCAAACTTAGGAGGGGTTTTAATTCCATCGGCCATTTTTACTAAGTGAATATGAATGAAATGATTAGCAAAAATTAGGATCTCTCTAAGGTTGTTAAGCCAAATCCTAGAGTCCAAGCTCTGATACCAATTGAAAAAACACCTAGAGGGGGTGAATAGGTGTAATTGCTAATCTAATGATTCTTTTTAAAACTAAGTATGATGAATGATGCAACGATCTCTCAAAACAAGACTAAGAGCCGAATACCCCGTGAGAGGTTCTGAACTCCTTCCTCCCAATTCCCCTTGAATGGGTTAGAGGTGCGCAATGCAACCTTGTTGTATGAGAATTGATCGAACAAAGTATGAATAAAATGCAATGATGAAATGCACACAAGATATCACAAAGTATTACAAGCTTGAAGTAATAGCAAAGGAAGGAAACAAGATCACAAGCAAGTAATTCAAAGCAATAGAATGCAATAGAAATTAAAAGCAAAATGGAGAGCAAGAGCAAAAGACAATCGCAAACACAAGTATTTGTTTCGAGGTTCGAGCCACCGCTCTACTCCCCGCCTTCACCTCCGTGAAGGGTTTCCACTATCCACCGAGGACGATTACAACGGTCTACCGAAGACCCGAGCACCGAGTTCCACCAAGTACAATAACCTCTACCGAAGAGGTGTCTCCACAAGAACAAGAAGAGGAACAAGAACAAGAGTGATCACAACAAGATCACCAAACTCTTTTACAACACTCTCACTCTTTTTTTACAACTTCACTATAGAATGAGTTAGGGATTTTTAGCTCTATGAAGTGTAGTGAGAAAAACTCAGTTGTAGAGATGATTTTTGCAAGGAAACACAACTGAAAACTAGCTCAAGAAAGAATTGGAAATGGAGAGCTTAAACACTTTTTCTTTTCTCTTTTGAAAACTTTTGAAAACTTGAGGATTTTTCTTGGTATTTAGTAAGAGAGTCTTCTCCTCTATTTATAGGGAGAGAAATGGGTTTAAAACATTTATTTAGAGCTTATTTGCCCTGAAAAAGAACTGAAAACCCTGAAAAAATCTGCCAAAAGTAATGGAAAAATAGATTTCAGATTTACACAAAAGAGGAAAGAGCCGTTGGCTGTTGCAAGCTTGCGGTCGACCGGGGGCCGGTCGACCGCCAGCTCAGCTGGAAAGAGCCGTTGGCTCTGGTCGACCGGTCGGGTCGACCGTCCAAAAGACAGAGCACAGCTCTCTTCTGCGGTCGACCGGACCGGTCGACCCAGAAAACCCGAGAGTGGCTGCTTACAGTCGGTCGACCCATGCGTTCGACCGACAGACGTGCACAAACATGCACGTCCTGGGACTGGCGCCGGTCGACCGGGCCGGTCGGCCGGTCAGCCTGAAACAGGAAAAATCAGTATTTTTTTGAGATAGAAAAATTTTGTAAAATAGTTTTAGGTTTGAACAAACTTAAGTAACATGCTAGTAGGAGTATATGAACATGATCTAAACATGATATTTATTTTGTAAAACTTAGGGTCATGTAGATATCTACTAAGGCATGAAACAAACTTTAAACATGAAAACTAAAATACAAGACTCACATTTTAAAAAAACCAAATTGTGTGTGTGTATCCTAGAGCCAATATCCAACACTCAAACTTTAACATTCTATTCTTACATTGATTCTAAAGACTTCAAGTTCTTCAAGAGGGCTTTCACCATATGATCTTCAAAACTTGATTCTTGAGCCCAATTGAGTTGACTTGAGTCCAAAATACCTTCCTTTAGGGAAGAGTCCTTCTAGTTGAGTTAGAATCCTGAAACACACTTAAACAATAAACAATATTAGTACAAATAACTAATATGTTTTGTAATCATCAAAACACACTAAACACGGGTGATTGTAACCTTGGGCCAACAATGTAGACATCGAAGAAGCCTCTGGTTGACCGAGAACAATGGTATTTCTTGAGGTCGAAAGGCAGCTGAATCTTCTAATTCCACCGACATCCCGAAGCAACAGGGTATGATCCTTCATTAATGAACATCTCCACCACCAGAAAGTCATCCAATGAGCATGGAGTCCTCATCGATGTCACTTCTGGGGCAGGTGAAGGGAGAATCCAAGAACATACTCACCACTATATCCCCGCCATACTCACTCTGATCATGCCATGCCAAGAAGCATGACTGGTGCATTGAATCCAAAGAGATCTTTGTGAGGGTCTGGTCCCCATCTCCTGAAGGCAGGAGTCATGACTTCTTCTCCTGTGGTCGACCATCGACTAAGTTCGCCGGCCGATATATTCTCCCAAGGGCCCAGCGAACATGAAAAAGGATGATCAAGCCTACCTACAAGAAGAAATAAAATTAGAAAATCTGAAGCTTAGTGTACTTCAACAGAAAACACTAAGTGACAGACGCAGCTATTGCTGAGGACTTCAGACGCAGGAATGGCCCACGCAGAGAGCCAAACTTCTGTGGAGGCAGCAGAAACAGACGCGAATCAAAGCTGTGACATGCACGGAATTTGAACGCGATCTAGTTCCACACTCATGTCTAAGATGCAAGACGCAAAGAGAGTCAGACGTGAAAATTGCCGTCTCCCTGTTGGATGAACAGGAGTTGCAAGATTCAGGCCTGAGACCTCCAGTCTGAGTTGAAATTCTCCTAAGTCGACAACCCCAAGACGCGAGCTCTATGTGCAAAGCCTGCTGCCGGGTACCTAAGACTACTATACTCGCGTCCAGAGAAGTTTAAGTCAATGGCGCAATTTCCAAAAAGGAATGCACCAACTAAGACTTCAAGAGAAAATCCAGATGATGAATCTCTTTAAGAGATATCAAGATTCAAACTTAGTTGGGTTAAAAATGTCATGGCAAATCGAGAAGGCGTACCCGCAGAGGCCTCTATTAAGAGTTGAACTCTCTGCATCGAAGCGCGGACATAAAAGGTGTTCAAGAAGATGCTTTCTTTTATGAAATCATTTGACAGTGGTAATCTTCTGAAGAGAGCAAACAGAAGCATGATAGCTCTGGGTCATCATCGTCCATGGAGGCAAGACCCAGATAAAAGTCCTTGAAGAGCAAAGGCAGAATCACTCAGAGCATTCGCCCTCAAAAGAAAAAAACAGTTTAAGTAATGGACTGCTGAAAGGAGAGGCTGAGCCCTATTTATAGGCAAACCATAATGCCTATAATTAAGGGCTCACTAATCAGAACCGTCGGCTTAATGACCGCACGAGTGCCAAAGCCCAATAAAGGTCTGACGCATGGACTATCGCTTCAGGAAGCATCAAAGACGCGAGTCTCCAACCGCCAGCGCCAATTTGGCATTAATGCCTGAACCAATGAAAGTCTGACGTGTGGACTGCCGCTTCGGGAAACATCGGATGACGCGAGTCCCCAATCGTCAACGTCGACTTGACATTTAAAGATCCCACGAAATCTTTATGACAAGCTGCATGTAATGCCTGGGAAGTTGCACCAAACGCAGGCCCAAGAGCCGTGTCTAAGAACTGGCGTCCCCTTTGCGAATCCAAAAATGGCATCCCCTTTGCGAATCTGAAAATGGCGTCCCTTTTCATTCCAGCCAAGAGAACCGCAGCCGCGTCTCTCAGAGTGATTCAAAGCTGCATCCCTTCACAGCAAAAGGGACCCCTTCTGGGGGTGGCGCTTGGAAATCACATAAAAGTAGAAAGCTGCGTTCTAAGACTTGTGTCCTCAGCGGAGAAGGCCTATGGCATTCACAAGTATCTTGAAGCTGCGTCTACATGGCGAAATAATAATGGTGTTCCTATCATAAACTCAATAAAATTCGAGTTTGCACCAGGTCAAGGACCCCTACCGCGTCCTCATATCTATGCGTCAGTTTTGAGGAGCATAAGACCGCATCCTCATGATATGCTAAATTCTGCACTTGGGCAGAGTTAAGGGCTGCGGCTAGGAAGCCGCACCCGAAGCCGCGTCCCTCGCGCCAACTGGAACCGCGTCCCAATGGACAGGCCAGAGCTGCGTTCCTCCCAAGAACTTAGTTCTACCTAAGTTCATTATTCACAGCCAATCAAGGATCATAGCCAAAGACTGCTGCTAAGAAATTGGATTCGTCTACATTGGACAATAAAGATGGAGCAAAATTTCTAGAGACTTTTATTATTTGAGCCAAAAATGATTAAAGTGATACGAACACTCTTGATGAATTGAGTATGCTGTCCCTAAAAAAAGGGGGGGGAGGCTAATAATCTTGATTAGCCAAAGAACAAATTTGTTCTCGGAGGCAATGTATCTCGTGCTGACGTGCTTTCTCAGCCTCCATGAGAGCCTGGACCTGCAACTTCTCCTCGGACAAAAATCTCCTCGCAGCCAGTTGCGCTCGTAGGGATTCCAACTTGGAGGAGTGAGTGTAGAGGTTTTCTTCAACCTGCATCTTGGCAGCCTCCAGCCCTTCCAGCTTCTTCCTGGTAGTGGCAAGCTTCTGCTCAATGATTGCAATCAAGGCTTCTGCTTTGGCTATGGTAGCCCGAGCACTGATGATAACCTGCTCTGCGCTCTGCATGACGAGTTCAGATTCCCTTGAATCGCCAATCAGCTTTGATGGTCCTCCTGGAAATGTTGGAGATGGTGAGTCTCTTCGGCTATTTGTTCCTCCATCTCCTTCTGCTCCTGTTCTTGAGCAGCGAGAAGCCTAGTCAGGGTTGCCCGAGCTTCGTGAACTGAGCCGACGTCTTCCAAAGACTTAAGCTCTTTCAGATCACTCTCCAACTGCTCCACCAGCAGCAGACACGCCTTATCTTGTGAAGGACCTCCAGTATGACCAATGTTCTCGATCAAGTTCTCAAGAAGCATTCGGGCAAATTCGAAAGAACTGCCCCCAGAGAGGATGAGATCAATACACGATCGCATGGAAGCAAAGAACTGCTGCACCATTTGACGTGTCAGTTCTTCCATGATATCTCCGCCGAGGAGAATTCCGCGGATGTGCTCCCAGATCCCCTTTCTATCACAGGGCGAGGGATGGGAATCAACTCATCCTGTGCAGGAGTAGGGTCAACAACAGGCGCGACAGAAGCTGAGATGGTCACCGGCACTTCTGGGGCGATTGCCGTCATAGCAACCTCCACGGCGGCTGAAGTAGCAGCGAACCTGGCTTCTCTGAAACCCTTAGTCGAGGACTGAATTGCACTACCTGCGGGCTCGACGCTGGCTACCTCTGCTGAGTCGACACTGACTGCCAAGTCCTCTGCCTGAGCTTCCTCAGCACTCTCTGCAAATCACCAGAACGTCAGTCATGACAATAAAAGGGAAAATATTCAAAGCGTCAATATTCCTTACCAAGCCGAGAGTCCGAAGACGGCAGATCCCTGGGCAAATCTTGCAAGGTTGAGGTCTCCCCGACCTCAATAATTGTCCTTTCGCGAGGCATCTCAGCAGCAGCCTCAACACCCTCCTGCTGGGCCAGCTCCTGTATCATCTCCTCGATATGGGAGGAAGTCGCAGCCTCGCTGTCCGCGGCCAACTCTGCTGCATAAAGGGAAAATGTCAGAACCTGTTCCCTAGTTAAAAAGGAAAACCGGGTCAACAAGACAATAAGAGTACCTTCTACAGGAGCAGTTGCCGCTTGTGATAATGTCATCACAGGATCACACCCGTGTAGTTCTTCCTCCGAGACATGTGAGAATTTACTCGGATCCGAAAGAGTGGGTTCATCGCCAAAATCGACTTGATCGCCTGAATCATATTCGTCCTCTCCGGACGATGAAGACGATAGTTCAACGCGAGAAGCCTCAGCAACTGAGGCCTTGCCACTAAATACCCCAGTAGTAGGGCTGGGATCAGCTACCCTCAAGCTGGGCATCAATACGACAGGAGACCCAGGTTGTTGTGCCTCATCTCTCCTATCATAAGCCGAAGAAGGCCCGTTGAGTTGAGACCCCTGGAATTTCAACATCACTCCTTCCCACTAGGTCAGCCTCAAGTTGCTCAGCCTCATCAATTGCCACGGGCTCATCAGTAAGCTCCCTTTCTTCTAAAATTACGGGGCCCTTGTTGCACAATCCATGAGTACGAACAAGGGGGCATCATCTTCCTCCTCCTCTTCTTCCCTCTGCTCTTCGATGCCGGAGGGGACGGTCTCGTCAGCCGCCAAGTCTTTCCTGGCCTTCTTTGGGGCAGGCTCAGCCGTGGAAGTAGAAGAAGGCTCAGCTTGGAGAGTAACGCCATGAGGACGTTTATGCACCGTCTGTCGACGCCTTCTGGCAGACTGCTCCCTGGGTACTACTGCTCTCGGCTCCCCTCTGGCCTCCCTCTGAGCCGCCTTATATTCATCAAGGCCTCGCGAGCGCTTGTTGGACGCCACCTTCTCCTCATATGACGCATTAATGTTTTGATGCATGAACGCTCCATTGAGTAGCCAGGCATCTTGCTAGCCTAGAAATACCTAGTGTAGAAGCTAAGACTTGCATAGCAGTTCGGCGTCTTATGAGGTAAACGGAAAAGAGCCTGTGTCCCCCCAGCTACGCTGTAATACCAAGCCCGAGCACCTTCAAACAGATTTCCACTGAAGGCAAGCTGAGCTTAGGGTTACCGACATATAGTTGGTCATAACCGAACTGTCGGGCAAAACGATTTGGCATATAAGGCTTAATCGTACACGAATTCCCTTGCCGGAAGAGCAGATACCCGGGCCTGATATTGATAAGCCACCAGAAGACTCCCGATGGCAGCCTCGTGAAGTCGTCCGGACCTACAAGATCGGCAAACTTATCCCCATAAGCAGCATCTGTAATCTCGGGAAGCAACGGTTGAGATGATAATTTGAAGCGTTCAGAATACACTTTCGAACGTAGAACATATAGTTGTTGCACCAGCTCGAACTCTCCAGCCGCTGCACAAAAGGGACAAACCCTTCGCATCGAGACATTGGCGTCATCAGTGAGGGGCAGTGCATCACGTACCAAGCCATTAAGTACGTGTAGGAAGCTCGATCCGAGGGTTAGGGGTCTTCACTCTCGGCCTTCCCTCTGAATCGACCTCCGGTTTACCTTGAGAGTCGACGATGGCCTCCACCCTGCACAGGCTCTGAGTCAGGGCCCACAACCCGCTTTGGATACCGGCCACCATTGCCGGAAGGAGAGCTATGGACCTACCATAGGCCAACAGCACCGCCGGATACACCACATCAGCAACAATCACCTCATGCGGCAATGTCGGCACTACACAGCGCTTCAACCACAGCATGAGGAAACCCGCCAATAGTCCCGATTAGAAATGGGGATCTGGGCCTGGTGATGGAAACTTTCGAAAATTGTGTCAAGTTTGAAAGTGTCTTTGTTCGACTCTGTGGTATAAGAACTCACAGAGGCGTCGATCCTCTCGGCGATTTCTGCGTCAGAGCTGGGAGCCAGACTGGTCACTAAGTGATCTTTCTCAGTGATGCCGTTAAATAAGTAGCTCGCCCAAGACAGCTGCTTAACTCCCCTAGCCTCTAGGAAGTTATTTGACCGCAAATGTGGAAATGACACAGCACCTCCCAGTAGGTCTCATATACACGAGAGCACTCTTTCTTCAAGAGATGAAGCTCCTCAGAGGTGGGGACATATTCCTCATAAGGAGCATCTCCCATTACCAACCCCGAGACTTCATATAATTCATGCAGGGCAAGCCCCATTTCTCCAACCGGGGTGAAGAACGTCCCCGTCGAAGGGTCGTAATGCTCCAGGATCCCAAAGAAATTTTGGGAATTCTGTGGGATGCCATATTGTACAGCCCTGACCGCTTAGTACAGTCCCACCTGGTCCAACAGACCTCCAAGTTCAGCGAGGACAAAGCTCACCATCTTGCCCCACCAGTACTTGTCAGTGGAATGAACCCACCGAAGCGGGCGGAAGTCAGTGGGAAAATCACCCCCTACCTTCATGAATTGATTAATAAAGGTAGTGCTGAGCTGAGGGGTTTCTCTTACTGGGTAATCAGACCTGAATAATTCAGGGAATAAACCAAAGATCTCCCTCCCGTGTCCACCCGAGTGCACCTTCCTGGCGCCCAGTATGCCAAGAGAGACACTGGGAATAGATCGGGTAAGATCCCATTCCATTGCCCGAGGGACAGACATGTGCTGAAGGTAGGATAGGGGATACATTCTCTCCATATTTGGAAGAAAGAATTCCTATCCCCTATCTGGCGAAGCCACTTGTAGTCGCCATCATGCAAGACGTAACCATCCTCGCCAATATTGTCGCCAAAGAAAAAGACGGGTTTCTTCAATGGAATGCGCGAATCCGTCTTAAATTCCGCGTCAGTCATAAGTTCCCGGAGTGTCACCATGTCGACTTTGGAGAGCCTCTCCCTTCGCCCCTTCGGCTTATCAGCAGTCACAAGAGCAGTCCTTTGTAACACGAAGGTTAAGTTGCGGTCAGCACCACCTACGTGCCCAAAGTGACACTTTTTGGAGAGAGGATCGGCGGAATATCGCACTGCAGAAAGAGGATAACACTTGATCAGAAATTTGAAGGGAAATGGTTAAGTGTCCACAACTCAAACGCAGAAGTAAATTCAGATGCGGAAATCATCAAAATCTGCCTCCAGACTCGAAGGTTGCGAGGCTAGCATGGAGCCCGCGTTTTGAAAATCCAAGACTTATGAAAAATCTCTAAGTACTTGGGCTCAGACGCAAGATTCATGAAGACCAGCGTCTGATTTCACAGGACGCAAGAATCATAAGAAATCTGTGTCCGAATCTTTCATACTTGGAAACATTCTAAGAGCTGGATCCGAAACGCAAGGTTTACTGGGGCCCTGTGTTCAACAAGCAGACGCAGATTCGAGCAGATAAAAGCAGCAAGGGTCATCAAACCTGCGCCTTGTTTATCGACTCAAGAGCCGCATTTGAAGATCAAACATGAGCTCGAGCCTGCGTGGGCGAGTCAAGTTTAGAAGAGGAGTCCAAGAGTTCAAAGAACTCTATAAACCCTTTTAATGGTAGAAGTCTGATGGCTTTATACCTGAAATAGGGGCTTCCTGCATGGAGGAACCGCCCCTTTGAGTCTCAGCGACGACCGCCTTTGAAGACGAAGTAGTTTGCTTAGCCTTGGGCGCCATTGCGAATCGAAGATCTGATGTTAGATGGAAGAAGAGAGAACAAAGAAGCTCTTTTCTCAAACCCTAACAAAGGCGCTCGTAGACGAAGGAGAGACTAAATGATGACTCCCTTGACGACTGTTGCCATTTATAGGCACGGCAATTCGCAAAGATACGCGGCGCTTGGCTCGACATCGAATCACCGCCTGACGCGTGGACAGTGCATTTAATGCAGTGTGAAATTCGCACGCCAAAAAGAAGATGTCCCATCGGTTCCATAGGACACGTGGCAGTGCATTCATGGCATGGCACGGATTCGCACCCAACAGTCGCGCCTCTTCAATGGACGCATCCTTTCAGCACGGCCATAGTTGCGTCCAGAAAGTCGCGGCTTCACTCCAAAAAGATGCGTCTCTCTGAAGTTCGCATCCTTCCAAACCCAGACAAAAATCGCGTCTGCCTTATGGAATAACAGTCGCGTTTTCATTCCAAAAGATGCACCCCCATGAAAGTCGCATCTTTAAAAGTAGTACTATCCCTGCGTCCTAAAAGAACTGGTGTTCAGTCCTTGCTTCTGCAAATCAGTTCAACGGTACACTGACACAAGCAAACGACCATCCACTCCTGACTTAAAGTGCACCCACGACAAGACTTAAAGCAATCGGGGAGGTTTAGACTGTGCATCTAGACACTCAACACGATCAACTTTGGTGGCTTCAAAGAGTTCCACAGTACACTCACAAAGACCATACTCCAGATAAGATCAAACCCGGAGCATTGACAGTCCAGTCATAAGGGTGAGCTCAGCTAGAGTCCAAAGTATTTCGAAATCCGTCCCACATAACTGCGGAATGTCGAAAACTTTGGAGGGGTTCTGTAGGCTGCCTAAAAATCACTAAAAGACAAGCCATTGAAAAGCAGAATTCTAAGTTCTAGACACAAAGCTAATTTTGGCCGCGTCTCAGCATCAAGGCGCGAGGCTCGACAGCCGCGTCGCAGCATCAAGGCGCGAGGCTCGACAGTCGCGTCTCAGCATCAAGGCGCGAGGCTCGACAGCCGCGTCTCAGCATCAAGGCGCGAGGGTCGAAACCCGCGTCTCTACCGCACCAAGGCGCGAGGGTTGAAACCCGCGTCTCTGCCGCACCAAAGCATGAGGGTCGAAACCTGCGTCTCTGTCGCACCAAGGCGCGAGGGTCGACACCCGCGTCTTAGTTGTAACCGTCCAGGTTATGGGGCCAATCATGGCCCACATAACGGGAAAAGTTAGCCCCCATTATGGAGTATTTTTAGGAGGCACGTACGCCCCTGAAACCTCTATAAATAGCCCCGTTGCTATGGAGAAGGGGTCAGATTTTTTTGGAGAGAAGAACTCTGAGAGAAAAGAGAGTCCAACCCTTCAGATAACTTGCTGCGTACAAGTTAACCTTTGCCTACAATCTCTTTGAGATTCCTGGTCGACAGAGCTGTGTTACTCCGTCAACCACCCGAAGAGAAGAGCCCCGGAAGATCTCAACGTTCACCCGGTCAACGGAGAACAAGATTCACTCTCCACCGCCACTTGAAGAACCCAGCCTTAAACAAAGGGAAGATTCAAGACTCAACATCTTCCCTCCCTTGTAGTCGGAGTATAAGTTTGTTGTAATCTTTCAATTGATTCAAGGAAATTTTACATCAAACGTCTCTTCTCTGTACCAAACAAGAGTCTCGTGTCTCTGAGGAGGGGCACGGACCTCCCGCTATTGAACGTCGCGTTTGGGAAGTGAAGCTTCAAAAACGCAAGCCTTCTGAACTTCGCGTTTAGGTCTCCAAATGCAGACTTCACGCATCTGTCGTAGTTCAGAAGAGACGCGGACCTAAGCCTCGTGTTCTGTATCTGCTGGACAAATTACTGGACAGATGGTTGATCTAGCTTTTGGCGTTTGTAGTTGACGCTCGCGTCATCTCTGTCGACGTTCAGCGTTCCGATAACGCCGTACGGGTTGTTGAGAACCCCGGTAACCTGGAGCTGAGGAAGAGGATGAGCGTGAGCGGGTTATATGTCAACAACGCTGACCTTGCGGGTCTCCTGGGAGACGTTGACGCGATCTTACGTGTGATGCGGTTAGCCATGACACTCTTCGCGCCAGTTGCGTCTGAAGGAATCTCTGAAGGGACTGAAGAGCGGGTCCCTGAGGAGACCTTGCGGTACTACCGCGCCGTAGGGCTCTTAGAGCTGGAAGAGAGAAACTCTTCATACTTTTCCAGGTCGAACTCCATGACAAGCAATTCGACTGTTTTTCCCATATAGGTGACGTCACCTTGCGCCACGACTTGCTCATCAGTAGAGAAAGTTGTCGCCAGCAGAGTCTCCATCTCTTGTTTGTCTCAGAAAAAATTTAAGGGATCGTAATAAAATTTCTTTGAGTCAATAAAAAATTACAACAATCTCAAAAATCCGATTACAAGAGAGGAAAGATGTCAGGCCCAAATCCTCCCTTTGTTTAATGCTGGGTCCTTTTGTAATCACCTAGAGGGGGGTGAATAGGTGACTAGCTAATCAAATAGTCAATTAATGCGGAATTAAAAACTTATTAATACAAACTAAAACTTCTTAAACTAAACACCAAGTATAACACAAGAGTGTAGCCGGATTCCCCGTGAAGGGCTCTGGACTAACTCCTCAAGATTCCTCTAAATAAGAGTTGAGATGCCGCGTTGGCTCTCTTGGCTGAATATAAGTGTTAGCAAACAATCCCCAAGCATATAACAATTAAGCACACAATATATCAAGCATATAAAGATAACGACAATATGAGCATGCAAGATATAAAGACAAGTAAGAGATAGAGAGAGAGCAATCGCAAACATGGGATATTTGTTTCGAGGTTCGAGCACACTTGCTCTACGTCCCCGCCTTCAACACTATGAAAGATTTCCACTAAAATCGATCCCACCGGATCACTCGGTGCCGCAACACCTACAAGGAAAGTTCACACTTGAACTCCTTGGACTCTCTAGTCCCTTCACTCGTTCCCGCAAGAACTACACACCGTAAGCCCACTAGCTCGCCGAGGCCGCACCTCAAATACCGAGTTCTCACTAGAACCCAAAACAACGCGAACCCGCAAGTCCGCCTCCTCAAAGTACAAGAAAGAACTCTTGGTGATCTAAACACTTTGATCACCAATAAACACTCTCACAATAACAGTCCTATAGAATGAATATATCAATGGATAGCTCAAGTGTTTATGAGAAAAACAAGGATGGAATTTGTGAGGAAAACACAAGAAATCACTTTGAAAAACACTTTGATAAACTTCCTTTTTGATTGGAAATATTTGCTCTCAAACAAGTGGAGAAAACTCTGAAATAGATGGGAAAAACTAGGTTTAAAACTCTCCTAAAATCTTCTCCAAAACAGCCCAAGAAACCCTCAATTTATAGGCTATCCAAAAACTAGTCGTTGGGGTCCAGTCAGCAGTTCTGACTGCTGTCAGTCGACCGGTCCGGTCGATCGTCAACGGTCAAAAATCTGACTGTTGGGCCAGCGGTCGACCGGCCCGGTCGACCGAGGCCTGGAATAGAGAGCAGATACTCTCTACCGGTCGACCGGCCCGGTCGACCGGGGCTTTCCAAAGGGCAGAAGCTCTCTTACGGTCGACCAGGCCGGTCGACCGGCCCTCCAGCCAGAGCTGGCGTGCACGTCTGTGCACGTCGGTCGACCGACTCGGTCTACCGACTCCTAACTCGGTCGACCGGCCTGGTCGACCGGCAGAAGCCAGAACAGTCTCTTTTAGGGATTTAAAAATTGGCTTTTGTTTTAATAAAATCCCATAAATTCACGAAAAATCTACAAAAATAGGTTCAGTATTATACTTTGAAAAACAAACATGTTTGAGTAAAATCAATACATGTTACAAACATTTTAAACTATTTTTGTAACTTAGAAATTTTGGCTAAAAACAAAAACCATATTTTTCAAAAATAGATTTTTTTCAAAACTTCTCCAAATACAAAAACAAGATATTTTAAACACTTTTAAAGCATGGTGTGTATGGATATGATCCACTACATATAAATGATGAAATATCTATGTTTTGACAATAAGCACTAAAACGATTTTGGTTAAAAACACATGTATATAATAAACTCAAAAATCAAAACGGTATTTTACCAAAATGAAAACCTTTTATGAAAACTCATCTAAATCAAGAGTGTGTGTGTATATGGTATACTTGATAAATCCACCAACTATTCTATCCTTTACATTTTAACTAAAAACAAAATCTTAATAAAACAAACATAGACACAAGTCTTGATCTTGAAGGTCTTCACTTGAAGTCTTCACATCATCTTGACTTGGTCCAAACTTGATCCAAAAAGTTAGACTCCTCTTGAGTACTTGATGTGGTCTTGATGCATAGGCTCTTGAATCAAACCGTGTTAGCTCCAAAACTTGACTTTAAATCCTTTGTTGAAGCTAAACACCAACTAAGATCTTGATTATAAATCTGAGACTAATTAAACACAAGATCATTAGTACTATAACTACATGAGTTGATCATCATCAAAACTAAAGTGATGGGCCTTTTGGCCAACACCTTTGATGTGGCGATGGAAAGTGTGTCTTATTTTTCGTTGACCGGGTGAACGTCACAATCTTTTGGGAATTCTTCTCTTCGGACTATGGACGGAGTGGCGTAGCTCCTGTCCAATAAAATCTTAAAGAGACTTTAAGTAAGAATAAACTTGTACTCAGCAAGTTATTAGAAGAGTTAAACTCTTTGTATTTCTCAGCTGGAGATTCTGGTTTCTTCAAGACTTGTAACCAAAAAATTTAGACCCCTCGATCTGAGCTATTTATAAGGGTTTCAGGGGGTAAAACTGTCCCTAAAAACCCTCCATAATGGGGGTTAACTCCTTCATTACGTGGGCAGTAATTGATCCAGTAATGAGGGCAGTTATAACAGAGACGCAGGGTTCCTTTGTAGTTGAAACGCGGGCTTCGAGCCTCGTGTTTCGCCGTTGAGATAACACTTGACCTTCGCATTTGGTTGAAACGCGAGCTTCAAGTTCTATATCTAGCTTTATGTGAGACGCGGGCTTCGGGCTCTGCGTCTTAGCCATTGCAGTGAAGTAGAGACGCGGGTTTCGACCCTCATGTTTTGGTTAGTGCAGTGATGTTGAGACGCAGGTTTCGACCCTCGCATCTTAGTGCTGAGCTAGTGGCTATGATTAGCCTTGCGTCTGGAGTTTGAATTCTGCTTTATGATGACTTATCCTCAGTGATTTTGAACAGTCTACAATACACACATCAACGTTATTTGAACAACAAACAGAGGTAAGTTGATTATATAGTTGATATATGTGTGTGTGTGTGTGTATATATATATATATATATATATATTGATGACCACTCACTTTCATATTTCATGTACACTAAACACTGTTAATATCATATTTCAATTAAGAATAAGATTAACTCCACTCACTGAGCTGTAGAGCTCACCCTCCTTAGTTTGAATACTTTCAGGTCAAGGCAAATTAAAGATACTAACAAAAGATTCGGGAGCATTACACGGGATATCGTCAAAAACACTAGACAAACATTAAAAATTGCTTTTATATTTGAATCCTTAATTGTATTACATGTTGGTTTTGTATAGATGAGTGGTTATGGTGCAGAACATAGTTAAATATGTACTGATACATGTTAAGGGTTATGTATAGTTCATTCAGTCTGATTGAGATTTTGAAATAGTTTTATTGTTTTTTTATTGAGTTGGATTATTTTCTGAGAGTGATGAATTAGAACAAGTCTAAATGGTTTATTTTTGTAAGTAGGTGATGTCAAACTGAAATTGTGATATAAACTGCGTGGAATATTATAATGAATATATGATCGATGTGAAGACCAGATTAGTATATACTGATGTATCAGGGCAGCCTCAATGTTACAGAGGAGGTACTGTTGAAATTTTTAAATAATTTCTAAGGATTATCTATACTCTCCAAGTTACTTAGGTTAATGTTGATGATTAAGTAAAGATTAAAATTAATTCAGGTGATTAAAAACTGGGACTGTTATAGTTTCAGCTAGGACAGAAAGTCTTGGTGTACAATTCCTGTTTACATCTCTTTTCGGGAAAACTGAGATCTCGTTGGACCGGTCCGTAAATTGTTCATAAGGTGCACTCACATAATGCAATTGAGGTCCACAATACCACGTATGGTACCACTTTTCAGCAATCTTTCTTTGGGGGAGGCTTTTTAAGGAGGTTGTAAGTTGATAGAAGGGAGAGATCTTGAGTGTAGGGACTCAGATCTCAATGAAAATACAAAAATGTAGAGGTAAATTCTTTGAAGAAATTTATCTACATTCAAATTATTAATAAGAATGTAAATCAGATGCAACCGCCAGAGAATTACGTGTAAAATATGAGAAGGAAAAAAATACGGAATAAAGAGAGAGAGAGAGAGAGAGAGAGAGAGAGAGAGAGAGAGATTCCACTAAATTAGAGAGATTATAAAGAGTTCTCAACATTCTATTGTTGGTCCCTAGATGATACCAATTGTTGTTCCTGCTCTGAGATCACTTGTGGATCTAAAATACGAAGTCAACACAGATACTAAAACAAAGAAGGATTAAAGTTAAAAAAATAAATAAACTTACAATAAAGGAAAAGTAAATCTCAGAAAGTTAGACAAACGCAAACACGAGAGATTTATCTTGGTTCGGTCCTCGTGACCTACATCCAGTCCCCAAGCCACCCGCTTGAGATTTCCTTTATCCTTGACTTTGTACACCCAAAATCAAACACCATGCACACCACTTGACAAATCCCCTTTGCCAAATGTGTACACCTTCTCTTACAACCAAGAGAACAAACACCACCTTCTACAACTTTCTTCTACACCAAGAAGACACCTGTGTACAATGATTCTTTGAGGATTACAACACTTCCTATAAGCCTTGGTACAATATGTGAACGTGGACAAGGTCTAGTATAGGAGAAACTTCCGAGAACTTCACTAGAGAATAGTATTTTGGTGAAGAACTGAAGTGGGAACAGTTTTCAGGAATTGGCAGAATTTTTGATTAGAAAACTGAAGATTAGGATTGGTATTTGGCCTTTAGATTAACAACCCTATTTATAGCTGCACTCTAGGGTTAGTTAGGGTAGTTATAGGTGCAATTCAAAAGTTTAAAACGTTGGGAAACGTTGCACAAAAGACCAGATAACAAAAACTGTCCAACAGTCAGAAACTGCTTATAGTCGACTTGCCTTTTGAGTTAGTCGACTAGTCTAGGCAAATTTCCAAAGATTAGTTGACTAATAATGGGTATAAGTCGACTAGGTCAAGATAAGCTCAAGTGACAGGTTTCTGGTTAACTGAATCAAGTCGACTGCAACTACTTTATAAGTCGACTAGGCCAGGGATTAGTCGACTAGGGGAAAGGGTTAGTCGACTACAAAGGTCTATTAGTCGACTAGGTCTTCTGTCAAGTCGACTAACAGGACAAGTTGGGTTCTTTTGAGACATAACACTAGTCAACTAGGGAGTTTGGTCAAGTCGACTACACAATGGATTAGTCGACTATAAGAGGTATAAGTCGACTAAGTATCTAAGATATGTGTGTGTGCATCAAGACTTTTGACATGCTATTTTACAATTACAAAACATATCATATCAACTCTCTTTGGGAAGTCTTGATCATGCAGAACTCTTGATATAGTCGTGTAACAGAGCTCTAAATGAAATGCTTCACAAATGTCTTCATCAAAATATGTTCCAACATTCTCCCCCTTTTTGATGATGACACGTTGTGTGCACATATGCTCCCCCTGCAGAAAATAAGTTATATTTTCCTCCCCCTGCATAAATTGGTTATAACAAATATAGAAATATTGTGTTCTCCCCCTGCAACAAATATATCACATAATGTGTGTATATATATATATATATATATATATATATATATATATATATATATATATATATATATATATATATATATATATATATGTTCTCATCAATTTTCTTATATGGTACCTTCAAGATAAACGTTAGATGGTACCAATCATAAAAGAACATATTAACCTTTAGGAGTCCAAACCCAATTATAATTTGGTTTCCATCTTTAGTATACACATAATTGCTGAATTAGATATATCATGAATGTATGATGCAATATAGGTATTTTTATCATTAATGCTTAAATTCTTAGGAATCCATATAAACTTATTCTTAATTCTTTTTGAAACATTATTAGATTTTCTTTTCACAAAAGAATCATATGGATTACTAACATATGAAGATTTTTCAATATATCCAATACCTTAATTATTATGTGACAACTTTTGAAAAGATAACAAGTCATTCAATTTTCTTTTCCTTGATTGAACTTAGTCACATTTTTCAAAATATCTTCATATTTCTTTTTGAAAACTAACATGTCTTTATCCAATATAGAAATCCTTTCATTCAAAGACATAGTTTCTTTTTAAGAAAAATATTTTCTTTTATAAACTTCTCATTATCATTTTTCAAAGATGATATTACTTTTTCAGACTCATCTTTTTGAGAGTTTTTAGAAGAAACTTGTAAAGCATAACATGAATTTTCATTTAAAAGTTTTTCATTTCTTTTGATAAAACTTTATTTAAAAGTTTTTCATTTTTCAGATCATTAAATAATTCATGAAATGCATCTGAAAGTTTAGTAAATGATACCTGATCATCTTCTAGGGCCATGTAACAGAGGTTGACACGTTCAGTGGTTTCTTCTTCATCAGAGGACGAGAAATCACTGTTTTCCCATGAGGCTTCATAGTCTTTTATCTTTCTGAACTTTTTGCTCTTGTATTTATCTTTATTTTTGAGCAAAGGGAAATCCTTCTTCAAATGACCTGTTTTGTTACAATTAAAGCATTTAAATTTACCTTGCTTTAAGAATCTCCTGAATTTCCTTGAAAGCATAGTCATCTCCTCTTCATCTTCATCGGAATTGTCCGTGTCGGAGGATGCATAGAAAGCAAGTTCTTTCTTCCTTGAGTGTGGTTGTCGTTCATCCTTTTTTCTTTCTTCCAATTGCACTTCATATGCCATTAGATTACCAATAAGGTTTTCTAACGACATAGTTGAGAGATCATTGGCTTCTTCAATTGCGGTTGTCTTCTTCTCCCATTCTGGTGTGAGTGCACGAAGGATCTTGCAAACTTTTTTGACTTGTGTGTATTTCTTTTCAAGGGATGCTAAGGAATTGGTAATGTCGGTGAATCTTGTAACCATTTCTGAGATGGTTTCATTCTCCTCCATTTTGAATAATTCAAACCTGTGGACAAGAACAGATATCTTAGATTCTTTAACTTTATTTGTGCCTTCGTGTGTTACTTGAAGAGTATGCCTTATTTGATTTGCAGAAGTTGCTGTTGACACACGGTTGAACTCTTCTTTGGTTAAGGCACAGAAAAAGGCATTCATTGCTTTGGCGTCAAGGTTCGCATTCCTCTTTTGATCATCACTTCAAGCGTTGTAGTGGGTAGCCGGTTTGGTGTACTTTGCTTCAACGATGTTCCAAAGTTCGTAGTTGAGCGATTGCAAGTAGATCTTCATTCTACACTTCCAATAGTTGTAGTTGGATCCGTCAAATAGCGGTGGACGTTGTTGAATGTCCTTCTTTGAATTGTGACGAAGGGAACTCCGTTGCCATCCTTGCTTGTTGTTGACTAGGTATGCAGGGCTTGTATGCCGGTTCAGGCTCTGATACCAAATGATGGACCTGCTCTGATACCAAATGTTGGTCCCTAGATGATACCAATTGTTGTTTCTGCTCTGATATCACTTGTGGATCTAAAATACGAAGTCAACACAAATACTAAAACAAAGAAGGATTAAAGTTAAACAAATAAATAAACTTGCAATAAAGGAAAAGTAAATCTCAGAAAGTTAGACAAACGCAAACACGAGAGATTTATCTTAGTTCGGTCCTCGTGACCTACATCCAGTCCCCAAGCCTCGCTTGAGATTTTCCTTTATCCTTGACTTTGTACACCCAAAATCAAACACCATGCACACCACTTGACAAATCCCTTTGCCAAATGTGTACACCTTCTCTTATAACCAAGAGAAAAACACCACCTTGTACAACTTTCCTTTACACCAAGAAGACACCTGTGTACAATGATTTCTTTGAGGATTACAACACTTCCTATAAGCCTTGGTACAATATGTGAACGTGGGCAAGGTCTAGTATAGGAGAAACTTCCGAGAACTTCACTAGAGAATAGTATTTTGGTGTAGAACTGAAGTGGGAACAGTTTTCAGGAATTGGCAGAATTTTTGATTAGAAAACTGAAGATTAGGATTGGTATTTGGCCTTTAGATTAACAACCCTATTTATAGCTGCACTCTAGGGTTAGTTAGGGTAGTTATAGGTGCAATTCAAAAGTTTAAAACATTGAAAAACGTTGCACAAAAGACCAGATAACAGAACTGTCCAACAGTCAGAAACTGCCTATAGTCGACTTGCCCTTTGAGTTAGTCGACTAGTCTAGGCAAATTTTCAAAGATTAGTCGACTAATAATGGGTATAAGTCGACTAGGTCAAGATAAGCTCAAGTGACAGGTTTCTGGTTAACTGAATCAAGTCGACTGCAACTACTTTATAAGTCGACTAGGCCAGGGATTAGTCGACTAGGGGAAAGGGTTAGTCGACTACAAAGGTCTATTAGTCGACTAGGTCTTCTGCCAAGTCGACTAACAGGACAATCAGAGAGTTGGGTTCTTTTGAGACACAACACTTGTCGACTAGGGAGTTTGGTCAAGTCGACTACACAATGGATTAGTCGACCATAAGAGGGTATAAGTCGACTAAGTATCTAAGATATGTGTGTGTGTGCATCAAGGCTTTTGACATGCTATTTTACAATTACAAAACATATTATATCAACTCTCTTTGGGAAGTCTTGATCATGCAGAACTCTTAATATAGTCGTGTAACAGAGCTCCAAATGAAATGCTTCACAAATGTCTTCATCAAAACATGTTCCAACATCTATTACCAGTTTAATTCTCTAGGGTCGATCCCCCTCTCCTTGGAGCAAAAAGTCTATTTGTACTGAATTGTTGGCCTGGAGGCGGATGAAATGCTGACGAGATTAGCGTTACTGTCACGATCTTCATACTCGGAGTTGTAACAGCTGCGATTGTGGGTGCTTAATTGTTGGGATTTTCTTAAAAATTCTGCCCAGCTCAACTGCTCAGGACGTTATTGTTGGCCCAGAGGCCTTCCACTCTAGTTTTGATGATGATTAACTCATGTAGTTATGTTTACTAATAATCTTGTGATTTTAGTTTCAGATCATTTAGCAAGATATTAGTTGGTGATTGCTTCAACAAGATGAGTTTTGAAGCCTTCACATGGTTATTTCAGAGCCCGAGCATCAAGATCATACCTTGCACTCGTTGTAGTCTCGCTCGTGGATCACAGAGTTTGGACCGAGTCGACTTGAAGACTTAGATCATCAAGAAGACTTAGGTATCCATAGTTTAGTTTAGTGTGTTTAGATCCATTTGTAAAGATAAGAATAGTTGATATGCTCAAGTGCACAACACACACGTTTTATGGATTTTGGTTTTCATGAATAGTTTAGATCAAAACAAGTTTAAATGGTTTTTATGTATATTAGTTGTGTTCGATATACATACATGCTTCATATCTTAAACAAACTTATTTTGATATGCCTATTCATGAGTTTTAGGAAAAATCAGATTTCCTATTAAAAATCCAAGTTTGATAAAATACATGTTTTGGTTTTTGATAAAAATGATTAGACACAAAAATAGTTCAAATTGCTTGATATTTGAGTTGAAATTTTTATCACATATTTATATATCAATGCAAAATGGTAAAACTATTTTGGGGATCTTTAGAAGAGATAAAAGATTTTTTAAAATATTTTTAACCCTGTTTCTGACCCAGAACAGTGGCTGACAGGCCAGGTCAGTCGACCGCACGGTCGACCGCACCAAGGGCCGGTCGACCGACGTGCACAGCCTTGTGCACGTCTGGCAGACACATGGGACGGTCGACCGGGCGGTCGACCGGTCCAGAGAGCTTTGCTCTCTGTATCTGGGCGGTCGACCGGTCGGTTGACCGCAAGCCTGTCGGCTGACAGATCAGCCTAACGGCTAGTTTCTGTTTGGCCAAGAAATACCCCATCTCTTTGGGGATTTTTATAAGGTTTTTTACAAGAGAAAAATTCATGTTTCCCTAGTGTTTTTAAAAGATTTCAAAAGTGTTTTTGGGCTATAAACTTCCAATCTTATTTGTTTTAGGTATTTGAAAAAATCAAAGAAAATAGTATTTTGGGAGATTTGTGTTTGTTCTTCATTTCTATTATCTTCAAGAGTTTTTCCAAGATTATTTCTTTGTGTCCTTGATTTCCAAACACCTAGTTTTCCACACTTGAGCTATCATTCTATCCTAATCTATTTAGGATCTTTATTTTGTGGAAAAGAGATTGTTTGAGGTGATTGAGCCTCCAAATTGTAAACCCTCCTTGATTTGTTGTATCCCTCTTTGGTAGAGGTTGATCGGAGTGGTGTTTGCTCCCTCTAGTGAGAGGTGGAGTTTGGTTTGTAACCCTCTTCGGTAGAGGTGTTTATGGTTGTTTGGCTACGGGCCTACCCCTCGGTTGTGAGGCGGTGTTTGAGAGAGGAGTTCGGTACTCCCTTGTTGTAATAATCCTCCTCGGTGGAGGTTCCTCGGTGGGAGTCCTCGGTGAACAAGATAGTGGATTAGAAATCCTTCTCGGTGAAGGCGGGGACGTAGAGCTTGGGGCTCGAACCTCGAAATATATCTTTGTGTTTGCGTTTGATCCATTGTCTCTTAACCCTCTCTTTTATTTGTGCAAAGTATCATTCACATCATTCATATCATTTATTGCTTGTGTTGTGCCTACCATTATTTCATATTGTTCATCTTTATATGCTTGGCTTGCTTGTGTGTGCCTCACTTGTACTTAACCGCAAGAGCTTCATATAGCACCTCAACCCTTATCTAGGGGAATCAAAAGGAGTTAGTCCAGAGCCCTTCACGGGAAATTCGGCTACACTTGTTGGTTGTATTAAGTGTGTTGCAAAATTATTTTAGCTTCCGCATTCTTCCACATTTAGTTTCTAGATTAGCACTATCACCTATTCACCCCCCTCTAGGTGATTTCAATTGGTACCAGAGCTTACACTCCTGATACTTAGGCTTAACAACTAGGAGTGAGATGTTGGTTTAGCTAATCTGTCATTTGCATTTGCACATTTGTTTATTTGCACACATATAGTTTGGACCCATGGACTTCATGACCCCACCTATGTTTGACCTTTCCAACATCATTGTTTGGAAGACTAAGATGTCCATCTATTTACAAACCTTAGGATATAAGGTTCACCTTGCCATTATCAAGGAATCCTACCTTAGTGATAGCAAGCATATAGGGGCCAATGCACAAGCCCTTGAGGCCATTAGAAGCACGCTTTTAAAAGATTATCTTATGCATGTTTCTAATCTTGATTCCTCCTTTGCAGTGTGGAACAAGTTGACAATCACAACCATCTCCAAGCTTCAATTGCCAATCCAACCGGAGGACGAATCTAGTGGAGATGAATCCGAGCCACAACAATGCTATATGATCCAAGTGAATGACTCTCTTGAGGTACACTCGGATACTCAACTAGATAGTGCTAACTCTTCATTTGATGATCATAATGATTGGATGCCAATGCTTTGAATGAAGAGTTGTCTATTGTTTGTGAAAAATTGTTTGAAAAATATAAAATTTTGAAAAAGAAAAGTCTAGGCCTTATTAATGAAAATAAAAGTTTGCATTCTAGAATTACCAATGTTTATCAAGAGAATGTTGAGGTCTATAATGAAAGGGATTCATTGAGATCTCAACTAGACCTTGCTCTAAAGGAAAATAAATTTTTAAAGTCTAAAATTGATTGCAATGATGTATTAAAGAAAAATAAAAACTTGTCTTCAAAAGTTGATTTTATTTTAAAAGAGAATGTTGTTTTGAAAAATAAAATTATTTCTATTTCAAATGATTTAGAAAATTGTTAAAGAAAAATGAGTTTTTGAAAAATAAGATTGTTTCCCATGTTTGCCATGCTTCACCTAGTTCACCTATTGCATGTGCCACTTCTTCTTTAATTAACAATGATATATCCATGTTAAAGAAGAATATGATTTGTTTGGGCTCCACTTTGAACCAATGTGCCAAGAGCCACACACGTTTGGAAACTTTATTTCGAAAGAAACAAGTTCCACCTATACATGCACACCCTCCACGGCATACACATGCTCCTCACGGACACCATCATCACTTGTATGCTCATGTGTACACTTGTACACATTGTGGACGTAAGGGCCACCTTGCTAAATTTTGTTATGATAGAATACATGTTGATAATTTAGCAAATAAATTTGTTTGGGTTAGGAATGATACTAACCCCCATGGACCCAAAAAGTTGTGGGTACCAAAGACCACCCCTCTTATGTTTAATGTAGGTGTGGGCTCTCGCATGACGTGAGAGTAGCGGTACCTTAGAGTGGATGCGTTCCGAGCTTCATGGAAATCATTTGGATGCATCACTTTCAAGGGAGGTTTGGTTGGAGGACCACCTTGTTTTGGAGACAAGGAGAGTTGCCTCATAGGTTTTTGGTAACGGTCTCTTACTCCTTATCTATTTTTGCATGCTTTTCATGTTTATTATTTATAGCATGTTTTGTTGTTTATAGATAATTTTATAAATGTCATGATTATTAGACTCTTGACATACACGTATAGTATTTGAGACACCCATGTTTAATATGGATCATATTTTTGTGTTCTCACCATTGTTTAGCTATCATGTTTATCATAGTTCTAATGACATATGGATTTACATAATAATCATGTTCAGTTTTATCATGATGATTTTATCTTGTTTTTGATGCTTCATGATTTGAATATATGTTTAAATGTTAGTTTTCATTAAGACTAGGTATATATTTGTGCATATAATGGGCCGCAAATAAATCTATATATGTTTAAGCTTGAATGCTTATTTGAACCCATTAGATGTGCTAGTATAGTCTAGTTTTGATGATCCATGCATTTTAAACTTGTATTTCCATTTTTGAATTTGTTTCATGTTTTCATGTTTAACTTCATGTATATGTCCATCTTATCTAAACTATTGATTATACATATACATCCTTTGAGCCACGTGCCTTCATGCATATATCTTTGTGGACTCGTTGTGTTTGGATATGTATGTATACTTTAGTTTATATAAGACATACATATACCTTGAAGATTAAATAAGTTTTGATGATCTTCTTGTTTCAAGGAATATTGAGCTAAATTGAATACTTTCATGATCATGTTCTTCACATTGTATTTGTACACTCACATTTCTTTTTTACTCATGTTTTGTTTTCATGAGTTATATTTATGCTTCATTGATTATGAGTGTTAGCTATTTTGTGAATTTCATGTTTTTATGAAAAATAATTTGTTTTTATTCCTTACTTGAAGGATTTTGTACTAGTTAACAAATCTTTTCATTTAACTTGTTCGTATTCTTCATTTTGGTAGAGTTTTTCAAACATACTTCAATTTTAAACCTATTTTTGAAAACCCCTACCTTCTATGGGCGGTTGGTTGGGAGACCATGCCTTGTGTATGCTTTACAGTGAAAATCTTTTTAACATAACCATGTGTTGGGAGGATAGGAAATATGAGATATACACTTGATATTATTGTTGTTTCAATGGTATCATTGGATTCTTTCAATTGGTATCAATATTGACATTTTTGTATACTCATATATTTTTATATATGTATGCTTACATTTCAAAGAATATCAATTTCAATTGGTATCTATTTTTCATACATATATATGTTTGTGTTTATGCTAAGCTTGAGTTTCAATTTTGTTTCAATTGATTAGTTTTCAATTGGTATTCATATACAAACTTATGCAATGTTTCTTTTGGTATTTCATAAAGGGGGGAAAATTTGTATTTCATATTTCAATTGGTATTTGATTTCCACTCCCTTACTTTATGATAAAAAATATTGAATTTCCATTTTTGTATCATTTGCTTTTAAAGAATAATAATTCCAATTGGTATCAAGATTTATGTTTAGGAATTCAATATTTATAATGTTTAAATTTCTATTGATATCAAGATGCACTACTTTGACACATTCTTTATTGGTATCAAATTTATTTTTATTGAGAAAATTCAAAATGTTTTAATAAGAAATGTTTAAAAAAAATTTTTGATTTGTATTGCCTATATGCAAGGAGAGCTTAACATCTCTTCTACATATAGATTCATGATGAGTGTATCGTGTATTGAGGAGCTTGACAACTCTTCTTTATGTGGTACACGTGTATAGGGGGAGCTTCACATCTCCTCTTATGCATTGCATAGTGTACGTTATGTGAATTAGGGCTTGTCATCCCTCCTTCATGTAATGTATCTATGTAGGGAAGCTTTACATCTTCCTCTTCATAAATGTATATCACATATACCATTTGTTGATTGATTTATGTTCACTTTCAATTGGTATCAAGATGCTATCTTTGGCATATTTTTAAATTGATATCTTAATTGATTGTTACCCCTTATTGATATTCTTTTTGTTTTAGACAAAATGGGGGAGAAAAATTTATTGTTTTGTTTTTGCTTTTACCCCTTTATTGATGATTGACAAAAAGGGGGAGAATTATTTGAGAGTTTTATATATGCATATTTATGGTTTGTATATATTAAGTTTAATTGGTATTTAGAGCACTTGTTTTGTTTTTGTTTGAAAATTTCATTGGTATCTAGAGCCTTTTTATTGTTTATGCATATCTATGTATGTTTCATGTTTCATATTCATTTCATATTTATGTTTATTTGTTTATGCATGAGTTAAGGGGGAGCTTCTTTGAAGCTTAACTTTAATCCATGTATATATAGCTCCATGAGTTTTGTCATCATCAAAAAGGGGAGATTGTTGGCCCAAAGGCCTTCCACTCTAGTTTTGATGATGATTAACTCATGTAGTTATGTTTACTAATAATCTTGTGATTTTAGTTTCAGATCATTTAGTAAGATATTAGTTAGTGATTGCTTCAACAAGATGAGTTTGAAGCCTTCACATGGTGATTTCAGAGCCCGAGCATCAAGATCATACCTTGCACTCGTTGTAGTCTCGCTCGTGGATCACGGAGTTTGGACCGAGTCGACTTGAAGATGAAGATCGTCAAGAAGACTTAGGTATCCATAGTTTAGTTTAGTGTGTTTAGATCCATTTGTAAAGATAAGAATAGTTGATATGCTCATGTGCACAACACACACGTTTAATGGATTTTGGTTTTCATGAATAGTTTAGATCAAAACAAGTTTAAATGGTTTTTATGTATATTAGATGTGTTCGATATACATACATGCTTCATATCTTAAACAAACTTATTTTGGTATGCCTAGTCATGAGTTTTAGGAAAAATCAGATTTCCTATTGAAAAATCCAAGTTTGATAAAATAAATGTTTTGGTTTTTGATAAAAATGATTAGACACAAAAATAGTTCAAATTGCTTGATATTGAGTTGAAATTTTTATCACATGTTTATATATCAATGCAAAATGGTAAAACTATTTTTGGGGATTTTTAGAAGAGATAAAAGATTTTTTAAAAATAATTTTAACCCTTGTTTCTGACCCAGAACAGTGGCTGACAGGCCAGGTCGGTCGACCGCACCAAGGGCCAGTCGACCGAGCAGTCGACCGACGTGCACAGCCTTGTGCAGGTCTGACAGACACATGGGACGGTCGACCGGGCGGTCGACGGTCCAAAGAGCTCTACTCTCTGTATTTGGGCGGTCGACCGGGCGGTCGACCGGGTTGCCCAACGGTCATAAATATGACCGTTGGCGGTCGACCGGACGGTCGACCGCAAGCCTGTCAGGCTGATAGATCAGCCTAACGGCTAGTTTTCTGTTTGGCCTATAAATACCCCATCTCTTTGGGGATTTTTATAAGGTTTTTACAAGAGAAAAATTCATGTTTCCCTAGTGTTTTTAAAAGATTTCAAAAGTGTTTTTGGGCTTTAAACTTCCAATCTTATTTGTTTTAGGTATTTGGAAAAATCAAAGAAAATAGTATTTTGGGAGATTTGTTTTTGTTCTTCATTTCTATTATCTTCAAGAGTTTTCTCAAGATTATTTCTTTGTGCCCTTGATTTTCAAACACCTAGTTTTTCACACTTGAGCTATTATTCTATCCTAATCTATTTAGGATCTTTGTTTTGTGGAAAAGATATTGTTTGAGGTTGATTGAGCCTCTAAGTTGTAAACCCTCCTTGACTTGTTGTATCCCTCTTTGGTAGAGGTTGATCGGAGTGGTGTTTGCTCCCTCTAGTGAGAGGTGGAGTTGGTTTGTAACCCTCTTCGGTAGAGGTGTTTGTGGTTGTTTGGCTATGGGCCTACCCCTCGGTTGTGAGGCGGTGTTTGAGAGAGGAGTTCGGTACTCCCTTGTTGTAAAAATCCTCCTCAGTGGAGGTTCCCTCGGTGGACAAGATAGTGGATTAGAAATCCTTCTCGGTGAAGGCGGGGACGTAGAGTTAGGGGCTCGAACCTCGAAACATATATTTGTGTTTGCGTTTGATCCATTCTCTCTTAACCCTCTCTTTTTTATTTGTGCAAAGCATCATTCACATCATTCATATCATTTATTGCTTGTGTTGTGCCTACCATTATTTCATATTGTTCATCTTTATATGCTTGGCTTGCTTGTGTGTGCCTCACTTGTACTTAACCGTAAGAGCTTCATATAGCACCTCAACTCTTATCTAGGGGAATCAAGAGGAGTTAGTTCAGAGCCCTTCATGGGGAATTCGGCTACACTTGTTGGTTGTATTAAGTGTGTTGCAAAATTATTTTTAGCTTCCGCATTCTTCCGCATTTAGTTTCTAGATTAGCACTATCACCTATTCACCCCCCCCCTCTAGGTGATTTCAGTTATGAACGTGGGGAAAGTCAGGCTGTGTAACTGAAGGCGAAAATAAAGGAGACATGTTATAACTATTCGTAGGCAGAGATCAAGGAAGGCGGTTGTTGTAGTTATTTATAGGTGGAAATCAAGGAGGGCAGTTGCTGTAGCTATTTTACTTGGAGTGAAAGTCTCTGCAAAGGAATGGACCTCAAGATGGTTGGGAGCATGAGAAATCTCGAAGCGGAGATGTCCTCGGAAGGAGGAGCGGCCTCAAGAACAACTGGATGTCCTCAGAAGGAGTAGGCGTATCAGGAAGGTGCTCGCCCTTTCTCGGCTTCGAGTAGATGCTCGGATTTTCTTCTTGTGCCCGCAATGAGCTTGCCGGTACACGAGTTTGTTACTTGTTCGGGTTGCTCCTGACGAGGTGGAACACATGTCACGATCCCGATGAAGATCAAAATCTGATCACTACACATATTTTTTTCATTTTGATTTTTTGATTGCTAACCTTACCCAATTCGGTCGGTTTACTAACCTAGCTCCATTTTAGTTCTAAGTACCAATGCAAACAGTCCTTTTTTCCGTAACTTTACTTTTAATCTATATGCCACCGTAACACTGACCAGAGTATAAAACAAAAAAAGGTCACAAATTTTCCTTTCCGGCAAAATCCAATGAATCAAAGAAGAAAGAATCATTTCGTCTAATCCAATGAATCAAAGAAAACATCTCAAAGCTTTTTTGCACATTTTTGATAAAATATCAAATTGTTCTTGAATCAGATCAACTTATAAAGTGGGAAAAGAATCTTCAATGATTAAATATAAATCTAACTATTCGAGGAATGGAAAACACATAAAGAGTGTCTCTCCAACCATCCGATCACTACGAGATATGGTGTTTCGAAAACAAACCAAATAATTCACGAACTATACAAATATAAATCCAATCTAAACATTTTATTTTTTGCAAGCCCAAAAAAGAAAACAATATCAATACCATAGGCATGTTTGGCTGTTGTAAGAGATCGTAAGTAAAAACTTGTAAACTCTTTTACATTTGTAGTGAGTTACTTGCAAGTTAGTTTTACGGTGTTTAGTTGGTAATATAAAATTATAAGTGGAAAAATATATTGTATTTTACGGTATTTGGTTGTGGTAATGTGTAAGTCATAAGTGAAAAAGTTGAACACAAAATTAACTATTTGGTGATTTAAAAATATTAAAAATGACGATAAATACTAAAATAGTAAATATTAAAATATTAAAGTATTAAATATCAAATAACTAAAGATTAAATTAAATATATAAAAAAATATATATATAATCACTTAAAAAAATTAAAAAATTAAAAATAAAAAATTAAATTAAATGTTTTAAATATTAAATAATTAAATTTTAATCTAATATCAAAATTATTAAACTTATATTAAATGTTACGAATTAAAATTAAATGGAATACATTATATTAATCAAGTAATAAAAAAAGATTATAATATTAAAAAATATTAAATTAGTAATAAAAAATTTAATATAATAATTATGATTATTATAATAATTAAAAAATTCATAATTTAAAAATATTAATCTAATAATAAAAATATTAATCTAATTATAATTAACTGTCAGCAGTACAAATTTGCATAACCACAAAATTAAATGTTTGTGCTGCAAGTAGACTGTAAGTGAGATTTGTAAAACCACAAAGTTAACTGTTTGTTTTATAAGTGAATCATAACTGAAATACATGTGCATTTTATGACTCACAGCTCAAATCTTAAGTCGCAATTGCCACTTGCGACTTACAAATTTTTTAGGGTGAAACAAATATGCCTTATATGAATGTAACCGTTCTAAACTTCTAGAATCTTCTTTCACCAAGTTTTAAAGTTCAATGAATCTTTTTCTAATTCTAACCTAAAATGCATGTCAAATGAATCCAAGATTTCTGGTCAATTTGGCCTAACTGCATATCATAAGATCATAAAAACCCTTCCAAAAATGGTAAAAAACCAAAAGTGATTGCTTGTTAACGTGCTTACTTATAATGATTTTTTGCTCACAATGTTTCTGCTCACCGTCCTTCACCGGGAGCGGTGAGCCGTCCATCTCCTTTGAGTCTTGGGTCCCACCCATTGAGCCCAGGCAGACGGACGGCTCACCGAGCAATTTGGGGTTTGCTCACTTATGGAGCTTATTATAAATAAAAAGAAACTTTTAAATAATTAATGGTATCGAAAAAAAAACCCATAAAAAGACTTAAGTGGTCACTCGTGGAAAACATAAAACAGAGACAATGAATTTTTCACGCAGGTTCGAATTGGTTCCTTTCATCAGAACTGATGAACCCCTGAAGCAGGATAGAGAGAAAATAAAAACGCATTTTGTGGTGAGGCCATCACAAAACGTGTTTTTATTTTCTTTTTTCTCTCCTGTTTTGAACCGTTCATTAGCTGTGGTGGACGACTCATAGTGTGAAGAGCCGCCACAGGATCTTTCACGCGAAGGAGCCAAACCGAGACCTTTGCACGCGGTTTCTTTGGAACGATGCGCGGTACGCACCGAGACTTCGTTGTGGGTTGCGGGCGTACACCCGAAAAGATCAATTTACGAAACTGGCCGCTGGATTAAGAGACGAGGGTAGTCTCGTCATTTAGCGGGGCTACGAAGAGCCTCAACCGCAATTTTGGTTGGAATGAGACGAGCCGGAGACCAAGGAGAAGACCCCGGGCCCACCATTTCCCTTGACTGTACGGCTACGTCAGGCGACACCCCCACTTCCGTTTAAAGCAGATCCCGTAACTGCCCCGAGTTCTAACCACGAAAACACGTCATCCTTTGATAGCTGCCAAGGCCCACAAAGAGAGAGAGACGCGTGGCGTGACCCTAGAGGACTTTCACGCTGTGTTTTGTTAGTGCCAGCTAAGCCGATGGCAGCTTCCTTTCTGGTGTCGCGCGAGACCGCAGAGGAGAGCAGAGGGGTGAAACGCCGGGTTCCTTCTTCTGGCAATCATTACTTAATTTTACTAGAATACCCCTCCCCTCTTGTAAAAAAAAACCCATACGCGCACCAAAAAACTGTGAGTATCCCACGTGGCAGCAATCATAGCCTCTACATGACGGTGGGGCCACTCAGATGGCTTATAAAAGAAGGAAACGTAGACCGAATACCAAGATTACCCCTCTTCTTCACCCTATGCCGCTATATGATGAAGCGCCTACATTTTCTCACCTCGCTTTTCATTCTCTCATCATTTTCTCTCTCATCCACCGCCTGTCCCTCTAATCCTCCGCTCCCCCCACTGATGGCTACAGAATTCCCGCCAAACTTGGACGACGGCGAGCTCTGGCTGCCGTCCGACATCATCCCGGAGGTTGGTTCCCTCCGCCCAGTTTCCAGAGGGCCAGGCGACATCGAATCGCTAGCTAAGCAGCTCGCGGCTATCGGGTTCTTTATCCGTACCCGGGCCCGAAACGGCCCCTGCCCGCCGTCAAACCGCCGCCAGATCTTGTCGGGGTATTTTTTTTTTTTTAATCCTGAATCTTTATTACAATATACTATTTCTTCCATTCTTTTGCGTATCTTTATTTTTTGGGTTTTTTCAGGGTTTTCGGGCGGCGACTGGTGTCGGATTCGGGTACGAATGCTATCGGGCTCAGCCAGGGACTGGCGCGTATCTGAAGGGCTTTTCGGCGGTTCGGCAGCAGTTCAAGACCTCGACGCCTGTTCACCCCCAGGTTTGGATATTTTCTTTTTTAATTTTTCTTCATCAGTTTTGGTATTTTTAGGGTAAGCGGGTGCATGGGTTCCGGGTATTTTTGTAGGTGGCAGGTGCGTTTGGGCCGGGGCGGCAGCGGCGGCAGCAGCAGCAGAATGCTGGCCCGGCCCCTGTTACCCGTATCGGGCTAACGGGTCGGGTTGGGCCTGCGCTGGTACTGGCGTGTTTCTGCCTCGAGTTGTCAACAACGAAGCAGCCAAGAGGAAGCCTGGTAAGTCTTTGTATTGTCAACTATTTTTTGCATAAATATTTTGGGGGTTCTCATCTATTGATACATGCATGTTATTATTATTATTATATTTGTTCAAAAAACTTCTGGTTGAAGATTGGTATTTTCCCCATAATATTATTTCTTTTGTTTTTTTGATGTTTTAGTAGGAGGCATGAAGGATGGTGAGCAGAAGCAACAGCAGCGAGCAGCAGTGAGGGAGAGAGTTGGAGAGAAGCAAATGCAAGTGATGGCATTAAGTCAACCTCCACCAGAGATCAGTCTCCCTCAAGAATGGACCTACTGAGGCTCACAGCTTCCCCTCAAATAATTAATGACAACAATAAAATCAAGAAAAAGGGGAAGTAAAATAATGGTTTAAATAAATGGAAACAGAAGTGGAAAAGAATTGCCTGCGTCAGTCAGACAACAGTTCAAGAGGGGAGGAAAAAAAGGAGGAAGAAGAAAGAGAGCATAAGGATTGTGGTGGCTGTTATAAAACACTTTTCTTTTCCTTTTTTTTTTTTCCTTCATTTTTTCTGTTTTTTTCCCTCGCTGTTGTATTGTCTTGGGCTTTCGCGTTTATTGGACTTGGCTGGGTGCTTACTTGATAAATTAAATAATAAAATCTAAAATCAAGTAAATTCCAGTTCTCTGTTTTCCTGTGGGCTCTTTTGTTGGGGGAGGCACCTGTTTTGTTTTGCTCTGCTGTGTGTTGTGCATGTGTGCGTGTTTAATGCATGCTAAATGGGTGACACAGTGTGTTGTTTTTGAGCTGAGCTTTCACTTTTACCTCCTTTTTCGGGGGCTTGGACCTTGTTGAGTGGGGTGGCGGGGGGGGGGGGGGGGGGGTGGGGGTGGTGGTGGTGGGGAGTATTTAAGTGAATTTCTATTCTTGGGTGAGGGAAAAGGTTGTCTCCCATGTCCTTGCGTTGAGAAATTCAAATGGGTCCATGTTTATGTTGGTGGGTTTTTCGGTGTGGGTTTGCTCTCTTTTGAAAAGAAAAAAAAAATTTAAATATTAAACATGTGCGGATCTGTGAGACAGGACAACACATTGATTATTATTGACTTTGACTTTGAATGTATCGCCAACGGGCTTTATCTGTTTTCTTTATAGAGAGAGAGAGAGAGAGAGATGTTGGGTTCATAGTGAATGAGTTAGTTCTTCTGGCATGCTGGTTGCTGACATGAAAATTGTCCTGTATTTTTTCTTTCGCTAAAAAGGATAAGTTAAAATGACTTGAGCTTACAAATATAGGTAAAAAAAATTAATTTTAAAGTTGGGGTGGGGGTCGATCTGTGAATCTTCTCTCCATCTCTTTTCCGCTCTTCATCTCCTACTCGTAACTCGTGTTCACACTCTTGAGTTCGATCTCGTTAGCTGGTTTTGTGTTCGATCTCGTCTATTGGTATTGAGTTCAATATCATCGTTTTATTTTGAATTCGATCTTGGCGCTCTTTTTTGGTTTCAATCTTCTCATTCGTTCTTAGGTTCGATCTCATTGGTAGAGGATGTGCTCGACGTCGAAGGAGGTGAGACAGAGGGAGGGGCGGAGGAGAGGGAGAGGTTCGAGGGAGGGGAGGGGAGGGGTGGGGGTCGTGGCGAGCAGAGGTGGATCTTACGGGGACAGAGAGGTCAGGGTAGGAGGGCGTGGTGGCGGCGGTGACAATGGAGGGGCGACACTGCTTGTTGATGTGTTGGCTTGTTGATGTTGAAAATCACCTAGAGGGGGGGTGAATAGGTGATAATGCTAATCAATGCACAATTTAAAAATTATGAAGCAACAATCTCACAAAGCAAGTGAATATAGCAACGAATGTAGAGAGCAAGTAATAAGAGCAATGAAAATAGAGAAAGAAATAAGAGCAAGTAAACCAAACGCAAACAGGGAGATTTGTTATCGAGTTTCGAGCACCCAGCTCTACTTCCCCGCCTTCCCCAGAAGGATTCCAACCACTTCCACTATCACAAAGATGTCACAAATACACCGGAGTACCCAACTCCACAATCTCAAGTACAAGCAATCTCTGAGTAGTCAAAAGACCACAAACTCTCTCTTGCAAAATTCTCTTCCCTTACAAAGGTCCTTAGAGAAATAATGAGTAGGAATGAAGCTCTTGTGTGTAAGGAGAAAAGAAAATGAAATCAGAGAATTCTTGAAAGCACTTCAGAAAATGAGAGAGAATTTCAGCACAAAAACCAAGAAACCAAGTCTTTTTGAAAGCCTTAAACTTTTGGAAATTTTGATAATTTTTCTTGTTACCAACCTCTCCCTAAACACCCCTATTTATAGAAGAGGGTTAGGGTTAGGAGATAAAACATATTTAAGGCTAATCAGAAAGTATTAGAACCAAAATATATTACTTAAACATAATTAAGTGAGAAAAGGACAAAAATAAACCAGCTCAGAAAACTAGCCGTTACTGTTCAAACGGCTAGCACGGTCGACCGGCCCGGTCGACCGCTAGTTCAAAGAAAATAGCCGTTGCAGGCTACGGTCGACCGGCCCGGTCGACCCAAACAAACAGAGAGCTCTGCTCTCAGACCGGTCGACCGGGACGGTCGACCGTCCAAAGACTTCCAAACGTGCACAGATTTGTGCACGTTGGTCGACCGACCCGGTCGACCGACTTCTAGCCAAGTCGACTTGTCAGAAGACTTAGTCGACTGGATGAAGTCTGGAATGGACAGAAAAATAGTTTTAAAAATATTTTGAAAAATCTTTTAACACTCCTAAAAATCACCAAAAATAGTTTTATCATTTTGCATTGATATATAAACATGTGGTAAAAAGTTTAGCTCAAATATCAATCAATATGAACTATTTTTGTCTCTTATCATTTTACCAAAAACCAAAAACTGTATTTTCTAAAACTTGGATTTTGAATAAAAAATACGTTTTGTCCAAAACTTCTTCCAAATACAAAAACATGATATTTAAACATTTTGAAGCATAATCCTATATACATGAAACATATGTATATCATAGTTTTTTTCATAAATTCCAATACCAAAATAAGTTTTGATAAAACACAAAACTTAAAACACATGATTATGTATATCAAAGTAAGTTTGTAGGTTGAAGATTGTATACAAACTATTTATGTTAGGAAACAAGATGTGCGCAAAAACGTGTGTGATAGAGCTTCAAACCTATTCACTATTCTTTAATAAAATTCTAAACTAAAAACAAATCTAATAAATTATCTTGAGCAATCTTGAAGTCTTGAGCCATGCGATGCCTTGCTAGAGCCTTCTCTTCTATGTTCCTTCCTTGATGTGCAAAAAGCCTTCTTTGCTTCATGAACCTAGAAATTCTTGCAATAGCTAAGCAATGGCCTCCAAATATGGTACTAACATGAAACTTATCTAAACAAACTAATTAGTACCAAATAGCACTTATTTGTTTGTTATCATCAAAACTCTAAACAAATGGAGAGTGTAACCTTTTGGGCCAACAATCTTCCCCTTTTTGATGATGACAAAACAAATAGGCTATAAACAAAAGTATGGGGGAGGAGAAAGCTCCCCCTCAAATTATGCTATATTAACCAAAGAAAAACCATGTAACTTGTAAGTTGCAAGTAAACATCATGAAACAAAAACAAAAACACTTGCAAAACACTTAACTCAAATTACAAGAATCATGAAAACACATCAAAAACTTAAAACATATATAAACTCATATGGAACCAAAACCATATGAGTCAAAACATATATAAACTCATATGGAACCAAAACCATATGAGCTCATATTTTCATACATAAACTCATTCTCCCCCATTTTGTCACACATCAAAAAGGGTTAAGAAAACATTTTATTCAATAACACAAACATTAAGTTCACCACAAATGAATGAAAATCTAGCAAAATCAAGTGGTTTAGTGAAAATATCGGCAAGTTGCAAATCCGTAGAAACATAATCAATATCTATATCTCCTTTCTCAAATGATCTCTAAGAAAGTGATGTCTAATCTCAATGTGCTTGGTCTTACTATGTTGATTTGCATTCTTTGTCATATGTATAGTACTAGTATTATCACAAAATATTTTTATATGGTTATAATGCAAATCATAATCAAGGAGAGTATGTTTCATCCAAAGGACTTGTGCACAACAAGCCCCCGCGACAACATACTCCGCCTCGGCGGTTGAGAGAGCTACGGAATTTTGTTTCCTAGAGGACCATGAAATAAGACAATTACCAAGAAATTGACATGTCCCACTAGTACTCTTTCTATCTACTCTACAACCCGCATAGTCGGCGTCCGAATAACTCGTCATTGAGAAATCTCCGGTTTTCGGATACCATAGACCCATTCCAATCGTTCCCTTAATATAACGAATAATGCGTTTTACCGCAATAAGATGGGACTCTTTGGGACACGATTGAAATCTAGCACAAAGACACACACTAAACATGATATCCGGCCTACTTGCCGTCAAATACAAAAGACTACCTATCATGCTTCTATACAATTTAATATCAACATTTTTACCTTGGTCATCCTTATCAAGCTTGGTGGTAGTTGCCATGGGAGTGTTGCAAACCTTTGAGTCTTCAAGTCCAAACTTCTTTACGAGTTCCTTTGCGTATTTGGCTTGACATATGAAGTTCCCATCTTGCAATTGCTTGATTTGGAGTCCAAGAAAGAAATTAAGCTCACCCATTGAAGACATTTCAAACTCACATTGCATAACCTTTTCAAATTCCTTGCATAAAAACTCATTAGTAGAACCAAAAATTATATCATCAATATAAATTTATACAATTAAAATATTATTATCAACATGCTTAGTGAATAGTGTTGTATCTACTTTGCCTTTAATAAAATCATTTGAAATGAGAAAACTAGAAAGCCTTTCATACCAAGCTCTTGGAGCTTGTTTCAATCCATACAAAGCTTTATCAAGTTTAAAAACAAAATCGGGATGAACATGATCAACAAAACCGGGAGGTTGAGTAACATAAACTTCTTCATTTATAAAACCATTCAAAAATGCACTTTTCACATCCATTTGAAAAAGTTTAAAATTTTTGAAAGATGCAAAAGCTAGTGTCATCCGTATGGCTTCAAGCCGTGCTACGGGTGCAAAGGTCTCCTCAAAGTCAATTCCCTCAACTTGAGTGTAACCTTGGGCCACTAACCTAGCCTTATTCCTAATCACATTTCCGGACTCATCCATCTTGTTTCTAAAGATCCACTTAGTACCAATTATTGGTCTATCGTGGGGCCTAGGAACAAGGTGCCAAACTTGGTTGCGCTCAAATTGATTGAGTTCCTCTTGCATGGCTAGCAACCAATATGAGTCCGCCTCGGCTTCGAGGATGCTTTTGGGTTCAAAATGAGAAATGAAAGCAAAATTACCACATAGGTCATGGAGTTTGGAGCGAGTTGTTATCCCTTTAGATGCATCACCTAAGATGAGCTCCTTGGGATGATTTGTGGCATATCTCCAAGCTTTAGGAAGCGGTTGGAGCTTTCCTCTTTATCCTCTTGAACGTCACCAATTGGTTCTTCCTTATCATCGTGAGCAGGTGAGTCCTTCAAGGATAGTCTCTCCATGTCTTCACCTAATGGTTCAATCTCTACAACATTCTCAACAAACACATTAGATTCTTCAAATTTAACATGCATGGATTCTTCGATGGTAAGTGAAGATCTATTGAATACTCTATAAGCTTTACTAGTTGTAGAATATCCAACAAAGATTGCTTCATAAGCCTTAGCATCAAATTACCCAAGTTATCTTTAGTGTTCAAAACAAAACACTTGCATCCAAAAACTTTGAAATACGAAACATTAGGTTTTCTAGAATGATACATTTCAAAAGATATTTTGGAAGAATTTTTACATAAATAAATACGATTTGATATATAGCATGCGGTGTTTAGGCCTCGGCCCATAGATAATGAGGGAGGTCATACTCACTTATCATTGTCCTAGCCATCTCTTGAAGAGTTCTATTTTTCCTTTCTACAACTCCATTTTGTTGTGGAGTTCTAGGACAAGACATTTCATGCTTAATTCCCTTTTCATCACAATAAGTCGTGAAGAGTTGGTTAACAAACTCACCACCTCTATCACTCCTTATTCTCAAAATCGGAAAACCTTTTTCTTTTTTAACCCTTTTTCGAAAAATTTTGAAATGAGAAAAAGTTTGATCTTTGTGTTCCAAGAAGAAAACCCAAGTGAAACGGGAAAAATCATCAACTAAAACAAATGCAAATCTACTACCATTTAAGCTCTTAGTTTTAGTAGGTCCAAAAAGATCCATATGAATTAATTCTAAAGGCATAGTTGACATGATATCCTTGATTGGTTTGAAGGAAGACTTGGTTTGTTTCCCAAGTTGGCACGCACCACAAATGCGGTCTTTCTCAAACTTCAAGCAAGGTATACCCTTCACTAAATCCTTAGAATTAATCCTAGAAAGATGGTCAAAAGATGCATGTCCTAATCTTCTATGCCAAAGCCAAGAATTTTCATCAAAAGCATTTAAGCATTTAGTAGAACATTCCACATTAAGCATGTCAATAATATAAACATATCATCACGAAAACCAGTAAGAATACAATCATTGGATTTAATATCAAAAATCTTGCAAGAAGTATCATCAAAAACAACTTTAAGTCCACGATCACAAAATTGACTAATACTAAGCAAATTATGTTTCAAACTATCAACAAGTACAACATTTTCTATAATGGGAGATGCACCAATTTGAATGTTACCTATACCGATGATAGTGCCTTTGGAGCCACCCCCGAAGGTGACGGAGCCACCTTCCTCGTACCTTGATAGGGTTGTAAAGTTATTGATATCCACGTCATATGTCTGAACAACCACTATTAAGGTACCACCGCTCCCTACGTCTTGGAGCCTTGGTGTGTACCTACATCAAATAATTTAGGACTTAATTTTGGTACCCACATTTTCTTGGGTCCTAGAGGGTTAGTTTCATTAACCCAAACAAGATTATTTGATCTATTAACTTGGTCATAGCAAAATTTAGCTAAATGTCCATTCTTACCACAATATGTGCATCTATATACTCTACCATATTTAAAAGTATAGTGAGTGTGTGATTTGTGAGCATGAGAGTTGTGAGCATGAAAAGATTTAGCATGAGAAGTGTTATGTGTAGTGTGAGCATGTGAATTTTTAGCATGAGAGGTGTGCTTTTGGAAAACTTTTCTTCAAGTTTCTTAGTGTTAAAAGCACAATCTTTCAAAATTTTTTCAAAATCAACCATTTTAGTTTTTAGAGAGGAAATTTCTTTTTCATCAACAATAGGAGATTTTCCTTTACAAGAAACTTGTAGGCATTAAACTCATTTTGAATAGAAATAAGATTAGAAGAAATATCATCCTTTTCTTTAGAAACCATAGCAAGTTGATTTTTGAGGAAAGTAACTTCTTTTTGCAATTTAAGGCATTCAATCTTCTTATTATCATAAGTTTCAGAAAGTTCAACAAAGGCATGAAAAAGAACTTCCTTACTTAATTCATCATCTTCATCATCAAGAGGTTGAGGGGTTACTTTGGTGTGTTTGCCATGAAACACATATTCGCTACATCCGCCTCTTCCTCGGACTCGCTTTCCGAATCCCAAGTTGCCTTGTACGCTTTCTTTTCTTCCGATTTCTTTGGCTTGAAGGAGGAGGTCATCTTCTTCTTGAATTCCGGGCAATCCGCCATGATGTGTCCGGGCTTTCGGCAATTGTAGCATATAATTCTCCTCTCCTCTTTGCCTTCAAATTTCCTTCGGAAGTTGAGCTTGTTCCTCCGGTACATTCTCTTCACATTGCGAACAAGTAGTGATAGCTCCTCATCTTCTTCTTCATCTTCTTCATCGTCTTCAAGAGTGGATGAAGACTTGAAGCCAAGGATTTCTTCTTTAGTGGAGCGGCCTCTTCTCTTGCTTTCTTTTCCATCTCATGGGTCTTTAAGTTCCCAATGAGACTAATGAGGTCCATCTCGTCCTTATCGTTTAATTCCTTCAAGGTGGTGGCCTTTATCTCCCATGATGTAGGAAGAGCCCGAATCACTTTCCGCACCTTTTGATCATTGGAAATATCATCACCTAAAGAAGAAAGACCATTGGTGATTTTAGTAAATCGAGTAATCATACAATCAATAGATTCATCATCAATCATTTAAAAGACTCATATTGGGACCTCAAGAGATCTATCTTAGCTCTCTTGACTTGTGAAGTCCCTTCGTGTGTGACCAATAAGTGTTGCCAAATCTCATAGGCGGATTGGCAATGAATTACCCGTGTAAGGTCATCCTCATTCAAGGCGGTTAAGAGGGAATTTTGGGCCTTGGAGTTAGCCTCATATTCTCTAAAGTTGAAGTCGGTCCATGTGCTCTCATCACTATCGGGTGCAACATAGGGTTTGGTCAATGATTTAGCCACTAAGCTACCTAAGGATTGCAAAAAGATAGTCATCCTAACCTTCCAAATGGGAAAGTTGAGTCCATCAAATTTAGGAGGGGTTTTGATGTTATCGGCCATGTTTACTAGTGATGACAAATGGAATGCAAATGTTGATTAGCAAATTTTAAGGATCTCTCTATGGATGTTAAGCCAAAACCTAGAGTCCAAGCTCTGATACCAATTGAAAATCACCTAGAGGGGGGTGAATAGGTGATAATGCTAATCAATGCACAATTTAAAAATTATGAAGCAACAATCTCACAAAGCAAGTGAATATAGCAATGAATGTAGAGAGCAAGTAATAAGAGCAATGAAAATAGAGCAAGAAATAAGAGCAAGTAAACCAAACGCAAACACGGAGATTTGTTATCGAGGTTCGAGCACCCAGCTCTACTTCCCCGCCTTCCCCAGAAGGAATCCAACCACTTCCACTATCACAAAGATGTCACAAATACACCGGAGTACCCAACTCCACAATCTCAAGTACAAGCAATCTCTGAGTAGTCAAAAGACCACAAACTCTCTCTTGCAAAATTCTCTTCCCTTACAAAGGTCCTTAGAGAAATAATGAGTAGGAATGAAGCTCTTGTGTGTAAGGAGAAAAGAAAATGAAATCAGAGAATTCTGAAAGCACTTCAGAAAATGAGAGAGAATTTCAGCACAAAAACCAAGAAACCAAGTCTTTTTGAAAGCCTTAAACTTTTGGAAATTTTGATAATTTTTCTTGTTACCAACCTCTCCCTAAACACCCCTATTTATAGAAGAGGGCTAGGGTTAGGAGATAAAACATATTTAAGGCTAATCAGAAAGTATTAGAACCAAAACATATCACTTAAACATAATTAAGTGATAAAAGGACAAAAATAAACCAGCTCAGAAAACTAGCCGTTACTGTTCAAACGGCTAGCACGGTCGACCGGCCCGGTCGACCGCTAGTTCAAAGAAAATAGCCGTTGCAGGCTACGGTCGACCGGCCCAGTCGACCCAAACAAACAAAGAGCTCTGCTCTCAGACCGGTCGACCGGGACGGTCGACCGTCCAAAGACTTCCAAACGTGCACAGATTTGTGCACGTCGGTCGACCGACCCGGTCGACCGACTTCTAGCCAAGTCGATTTGTCAGAAGACTTAGTCGACTGGATGAAGTCTGGAATGGACAGAAAAATAGTTTTAAAAATATTTTGAAAAATCTTTTAACACTCCTAAAAATCACCAAAAATAGTTTTATCATTTTGCATTGATATATAAACATGTGGTAAAAAGTTTAGCTCAAATATCAATCAATATGAACTATTTTTGTCTCTTATCATTTTTACCAAAAACCAAAAACTGTATTTTCTAAAACTTGGATTTTGAATAGAAAATACGTTTTGTCCAAAACTTCTTCCAAATACAAAAACATGAGATTTAAACATTTTGAAGCATAATCCTATATACATGAAACATATGTATATCATAGTTTTTGTCATAAATTCCAATACCAAAATAAGTTTTGATAAAACACAAAACTTAAAACACATGATTATGTATATCAAAGTAAGTTGTAGGTTGAAGATTATATACAAACTATTTATGTTAGGAAACAAGATGTGCGCAAAAACGTGTGTGATAGAGCTTCAAACCTATTCACTATTCTTAACAAAATTCTAAACTAAAAACAAATCTAATAAATTATCTTGAGCAATCTTGAAGTCTTGAGCCATGCGATGCCTTGCTAGAGCCTTCTCTTCTATGTTCCTTCTTGATGTGCAAAAAGCCTTCTTTGCTTCATGAACCTAGAAATTCTTGCAATAGCTAAGCAATGGCCTCCAAATATGGTACTAACCTGAAACTTATCTAAACAAACTAATTAGTACCAAATAGCACTTATTTGTTTTGTTATCATCAAAACTCTAAACAAATGGAGAGTGTAACCTTTTGGGCCAACAGATGTGATGTTGTTGTTCTGCTCATGTGCTACTGATTAGTCTCTAATTTTACATAATTTTTATCACATTCTCATATTATTTCATGTAAAATTTTGCTAATGAAATCTTGCTTGCTTGATCCTAAATCCATGGTGTGCAAATGAAGAAGAAGACCTAAATCACCATTTAATTGGTGATTAAAAGCCTACCAAGTAGCCATTGACTTTAGAGTGAAGATTTTGTCAGCCCAGGGCATCAAATCGCAAATCCAGAAGATCAAGGCGTCAGAAGACAGACTGGGCGACGCGCTGCCCGAAGCCAGGCGCGCGCGCTTGCGCTTCGGGCCACGGGTCACCCACGTGGCCCCCTTTCCCCTGGTGCCTATAAATACCCCCCAGGGGTCTTCAGTTGAAGCAGATCCAGAGAATAGAGTTGTATTTTGTGTTTTGTTGTTAGGAATTGTAGTTGCTTAGTTTGCTTCTTCTAGTTTTAGTTTTAGCCATTAGAGTGAAGAGAGAGAGTGTGTAAGTGTTGTATTTGAAGGGTGACAAGCTAATACAAGTGCTACTTTTCTTCCTTCTTTCAATTTACTTGTGCTTTCATTTGCTTTTACTTCCTTGTTATAGTGTAAACTCATTTCTCTTTACTTCTTCCTTTTGTTGTTTCTTGTTGTAGTGTAACTCCCTTCCTCTCAACTTCTTTTCCTTTGTTGTTTCTTTTACTTTTATGGCTAACTAACTTTTCCTTAGCATGGCTAACTAACTACTAAACCACTAATTTTTAATACTTAATTGATAACCCAAATGAGTCAATAGTGTCAAACAAGCCTTGTGCAAACAAGAGTTATGGCATCTTAAGACGAGGGTTCTAACTATAATTTACCTACAAGTATTTACTTTCTTATACTTCATGCTTAATGAGTTTTTGATGATTTATAGGTTGTGTACTTTACTTGTTATTGCAAGTTAGAGACTTTTCCTTTTAACTTTGCCGATACCAATAGTGCACTCGAGTCTTCCCTTATTTTCGCCTTCTATCGGATCTTGATAAGGGAATGTCCGAGTTTTTGCCGTGTAAAGCTAAGTTTTAGGATGAACTTTCACTCGATTTCCACGTGAATAGTTCCAATGCACAAGGGTTATGTTCGCCTATGATCCATCTGAGGCTATCTTCAAAAAGTTAGAAATTAGTGGGATCATTTAGTAGAAAGTTAACCATTCATTTTGACAACTAAGAAAAAAAATCCACTTTTACAAACCACCAAAACATTTTCCAACAATTCTTCAAACAACTTGTTTTCACTTTTCAATTCTTTATTTAGAAACAAAGAACTTTCTTTCTGAAATCACTAGAGGGGCGGGTGAATAGGTGATGGCTATATGAAATATGGCAATAATGCGGAATTAAAAATTCGACTTAACAATTTGCTCAAATTAAAAGACTTGCAATATAAAAGACAATAAGTAGTGCAAGGAATAAAGAGATTGAGTTTAGAGAAATTTGAGCAAACGCAAACACGAGGATATGTTTCCGAGGTTCGAGCCACGCTCTACGTCCCCGCCTTCACACTTGAAGGATTTCCACTATTGTTGATCCCACTGGATCGCCAATATAAGGACACACTTTTCCAATCTCTCGTGATGCCGCAACACCACCGGAGCACACTAGCTCGCTTGAGGCCGATGCCTCTACAACTTCGCTCAAGAAGAAGGTTGATCACACTTGATCACAAAATGCTCACTTAGCACAATCCTATAACCAATATGTAGAAGTAGAACTTAGGATTGTGAAGTGCAAAAGTTTAGAGTGAAGTAGAGGAATAAGCTTCAAGTGGGTGTTTGGAAATTTTGGCTTTTGTGAGAAATCTTTTCTAAAGAGAAAACTTGTAAAAATGATTTTCAATACTTGTAAAAATTGTTGTCTCATCATGTTGAAATGACCACCTATTTATAGGGGATGAAAAGACTAAGAAATAGCCAGAGAAATTCGTTGGGGTGAGATCCCAACAAAATCTGTCAGAAAATAGAGCTGTTGGAGTCTGTCAGAATTTCTGACAGCTAGCAGTCGACCGGGTCGGTCGACCGTCAACGGTCATATTTCTGACCGTTGGGGACAGCGGTCGACCGCCCCGGTCGACCCAAACAAACAGAGAGCACTGTCAAGTGCCCGGTCGACCCAAGTGGTCGGCCGACGTGCACACATGCACAGTTGTGCACGTCGGTCGACCCGAGCGGTCGACCGACCTCTGTCAGATCTGTTAAAACAGATTCTGCAGAAACCAGGAAAAGGAAATTGGTTTTGGTTTTATGGTTTAAGGACATTATAAATGAGGTGCTAGACCTACTAAATCTAAGAGTATGATCATAGATCAATACTCAAACATGTTCTATCTTTTTGATAAAAATCCTTTTAATAAAAACTTGTTTTTCCAACAATCGTTTTTCAAAACTTGGTATTCCTAAAAACTAATTTTCCAAAACATGATTTTTCTCAAACTATGTTGAAAATTCTTTGAAGCCTTGAAGCAAACTAAGTGTGTGTGAGTGATAATCCCAAATAATCTACTTCTAACATCTAGGTTTTGACAAAATGTCTAAAAAGAAAAGTAAAATACAAATCTTGGTCTTTTCTTCAAAGTCTTGATCCCGAAGCTTTCTACCGTGCTAGGCTTGGGAATGCAAATATTTAGCGGCGTCTAAACTTGTGAGTCTTGATCGTGGAGCCGTCAAATCAACTTGTTCTATAACCTGAAATCCTTTTAAACAAAAATTGTTAAATACATAACTAAATATGGTTTGTTATCATCAAAAAATACATCCAGATATTGGGCTAATGGCCTTTGGGCCAACAATCTCCCCCTTTTTGATGATGACAAAACATATATAGTTATTACAAATATTTTGGATAGAGACTTCAAGTGAAGCCCCCTCAACACATGCATATAATGAAAACATACTCAGACATAGACAAAAATAGTAATATCCATGCCAAAAAACATTACTCATGTCACACATGTCCATAATACAAATATATATAGATAAAAGCACATGTCCACAACACAAATATATCAAATACATGTCCACAGAAAAAGTACAATACCAAAATACTAAAAGGATGTCCAACACAAAGATAATGCAAAATACAAGCACAAAATACAAGCACAAAATATAAGCACAAAATATAAGCCTCTCCATCATCAATAACTCTCCCCCTTTTTGACATCATCAAAGAAGGGGTAGTCACTCAGCACCATCATCGTCCTCATCATCGTCTTCCTCAGACGAGCTCTCCTCAGAATCACCCTCGGCCATCTGCTCATCACCATCATCATCAGCATCCTCATCCGAAGAAGAACCTGCCTCCTCTGGATCAATGCCTGCAACACCTGGCTGAGGAGGTGAAACAGCAGAAGAAGCCCTGGCAGGAAAAAGAGGGCCGGAGGATGGAAGTGGTCGGGCAAAAGATGTGGGATCAGGACCAAGTATGTTGAGCTTCACACAGATTGCCTCAAATTGCGAGTCCATGAATCTCATAGAGTCAGCAAAGTAAGACATGTCATTACGAATGCCCTGAAAGCGCGAGTCCATCTCCGCGCGATAAGCTGCATCTCGCTGCTCGATCCAAGACTGGTGCTCCTGGATCTGAGAGCGAATCTCAGAAGAGATGAAAGACTGGAAATCAGGAGACATGGAAGGCCCGGGAGCAGAGGAAATCCCTGGGGCAGAAGAGGACCCTGGGGCAGATGATGACCCTGGAACAGGAACAGGAGGAGGCTGCTCATGAGCGACACGACGCATCTGAGCCTGCATCCTCTTAAGAAGGGTGCTATCCAGGTTCACAGAGAGTTCAGAAGAAGACTCAGAGGAAAGATCAAATCCTAGTTGTTTGAGAAGATGAGTGATAAGCATCCCATAAGGCAAGTGCCTACCGGGCATGCGGATTTGATCAGACGCCATGTGAGAAGCTATGAAACGGGGAAAGTTAATCTTAATGCCTTTGAGAAGGCAATAGACTATCAGTGGAACTGGACCCCTAGCATTGCTATACTCCCCTGACTTGGGTAAAATATTATAGAAGACAAATTTAGCTAAGACTTGGGCGGTGAACGTGAACTTGTTCACCTCCTCATTCCCAACCAAACCGGGGTTGTCATCCCCGTGAATCAAGGTGGACGCGGTGAGTGCAGAATCACCGGCCGGATAATCAAAATCTTAAAGATCAAAAGAGTAAACATCAACTCCTCCAGAGGAGAGATGCAATAAATTAGCAAATTGATCTAGGGGGATATCGATGTCTCTCCCTAGAACTCTGGATCTAACACGATTTTCCTCAAAGAGAAATTGGAATAGAAGTAATGCACAAGGGAAGTGTAAACTGGTTCTCTTATGGCCATGAATCGGTCTAGAGAGTTAGTTCTCAAAATGTGGGGGATGTTAAGATGTTCAAAGTCCTGGAGGGTGACACATCTCCCAGAAATGATATTCCTCTTTGAAAGGAGGATAAATCTATTTTCAGCAAGATCATTGATAAAAGGACGTTTAGGTATAGGGGTTGAGGATGAGGGAGCTACAACTTTCCCTTTTTCGGATCTAGACCTCTTAGACATGAGAGATTTAGGTTAAAAATAGTTAGGGCTTGATCTACGAAACTAAGGAAACAAAGATCTTGACAATAGATCGAAGAATACTAGACTAGAGATCAAGATACACAAGAAAAATCGGATTTTTACCTGAAAAAGAAGATCAAGAGCCCTAGATCTGAAATTCCTTGAAATTGGACGGAGAACAGGCATAGAGATGAAGATCTAACCCAAAATAGAGAGATTAAAACTCGGATTTATGAGTGGATTTGAGTGGGAAGAGAAAAATCAAATTTTTGAGAATGAGGGGAAAGGGGATCGGCTGAAAAAGTGAGAGAGAGAGAGAAAGGAAAGGCTTTAAATAAGACAGTTTGGGGGCAGATTCCCGATTCACGGTCGACCGGGACGGTCGACCCAGAAAACCCGAGAGCTCTGCAGTCGATAGCGGTCGACCGTAGCGGTCGGCCGAAATTTCCAGAGAGCTCTGCAAAACAGAGCGGTCGACCGTAGCGGTCGGCCGGCAACATGAAAGAAAGAAAAATCATTCTTCCAGGCAATGTCGGTCGACCGGATCTCAGAGGCGGTCGGCCGGCTTGCCCAAAAGCAGAAAATGCCCTTTAAAAAAAATTTAAATAAAAGAATAACAAATAATAGGCTGGACATAATAAACATACTAAATTTAAAAATATGTTTTTAGAAGCTTTAATAGTTATCATATAAACAAAATTCACAAAGACATTTTTATTTTTATTTTTCATATAAAAACAAAGATTTAGAGATGTTGAAGCCGAATACCCGGTGAAGGGTTCTGAACTCCATCCTCTAGATTCCTCTAAATATGAGTTGAGGTGCGCAATTGCCATCTCTAATGTATTTGTTTTAAATATGAATTTTTACAAAATTTATTTTAGTTTTGACAAAAGGTATATATAGATATATGCTCAAAACTAGATATGTGGACATTCAATATGTGTGGCATAAAACAAGATATCAAAATTAAAACAAGGCATATACACAATCATGATAGAGGTGTAGGTTTACACTAACATATATCAATGTAGCATAAAGGTAAACTAACAATCCTATTCATTTGTATATATAACCAAAATTAAAACTTTTTAAATGGAGAAGTTACCAAATGAGGGCAATCTCCAAAATAGGTGCCTCCATGATAGCGATGCAAGCGCGATGTGTTCGTTAGGCATTGTTGCATCCACCACCCGGGCACCGCCTCCTCCTAAGTCTTGGAGGATGAAGATCCACCTGTATCATTTAAGTTTGGTGGGTCTTTTGGTACCCATATTTTCTTGGGTCCTATAGGGTTAGTACCGGGGCGAACCCAAACATGTTTACTTGGTATATTATGTTTAGCATAACAAAAATTTTCTAAATGGCCTTTGTGGCCACAATGCGTGCAAACATAAATCCTACCACTACCATACATGAATGCATGCTTGTGTGAGTGTGCATGTTTCCGTGCATGTGCATGGTGTGTGTGTTTCTCTTGGGTTACTCCTTTTGGAAAGCTAGATGCAAATTTGTTTAAGTCAAAAGCACACTTCTTTAAAGTATTATCTAAAGTTTCAACACGTTTTTGAATTTCTACAAATTCATTTTTATTACATGATAAAATAGGAGTTTTTCCTTTACAAGCTATTTTATAATTTTCAAAATCAATTTTTAATTTCTTAAAAACAATGAACGTATCATTTTTCTCTTTTTCAATAGAATTAATTTTATCTTTTAAAGAATCATTTTCCCTTTTAACTTTTTATTATGAGATTGGGAAATCTCATACCTATGTTGAAGTTCTTCAAAAAATTGGGCTAACTCATCCATAGTTAGCTCATCATCATCTATAGAGTTGTCGATAGTTACCTTTGAAGCATCGTCTCCATGTGCCATGAAACACATGTGTGCGGCGTCGTTCTCCTCTTCGGATACCGACTCCGTGTCATCCCACGTTGCCACCATAGCCTTCTTCTTCTTTAAGCCATTCTTTGAGGTGGTCGCTTGGAGTGCGGGGCAATCGGCAATAAGATGTCCGATCTTCTTGCAATGGAAGCAAGGACCGGGTTCCTCTCTTTTCTTTTCATATCTTTCTTGAGGTTTCCCTCTTCGGAAGTTACTTTGCCTCCCCTTTTTGTAGAACATCTTGCCCACCTTCCGAATGAGGATGGCAAAGTCCTCATCGCAATCTCCGATGAGTCATCCTCTTCATGGATGGTTGGAGTGGCTTTGAAGGCGAGTGCTTTCTTCTTTGGCGCCTCCCTTTCTTCTCTTACTTTCATCTCCATCTCATGTGTCTTGAGATTTTCGATGAAACCGGAGAAGTCCATCTCCTCCCTATCGTTGAGCTCTTTGAGGGTGGTTGCCTTTACTTCCCATGTTTTGGGAAGAGCTCTAATGACCTTCCTTATCTTTTGGTCATTGTCGATTGCGTCACCTCAAGAAGATAAGGCATTAGTAATCTTGGTGAAACGCGTGAGCATGTCATCAATGCTCTTATTATCAAACATATAGAAATTCTCATATTGAGAACGCAACAAGTCAATCTTAGATCTTTTGACTTGTGACGTTCCCTCATGAGTCACAATTAAAATGTTCCAAACTTCAAATACGGATTTGCAATTAATGATGCGAGATAGGTCATCCTCATTTAGAGCTTGGGTCAAGGCATATTGGGCTCTAGCATTTGCCTCATAGTCCTTGGAGGTATCCTCGGACCATGAACTCTCATCAGTGGGGGGTTCTATAAATTCTTTTGTAATGGCTCTAGCAACCCTAACTCCTAGAGACTTAAGGAATAGGTTCATCTTGACCTTCCAAATGGGGAAGTTCAAGCCATCAAATTTTGGTGGGGACTTGATGCTAGAAAAGTCAAGTGATGCCATGGATGATGAGTAAAGTGCACAATAAATGAAGAATGCAACAAATAATATAGCCAATAACAAGGATCTCCCTAAGGTGGTTAAACCAAATACTAGGGTTAGGCTCTGATACTAATTGAAATCACCTAGAGGGGGGTGAATAGGTGATGGCTATATGAAATATGACAATAATGCGGAATTAAAAATTCTACTTAACAATGTGCTCAAATTAAAAGACTTGCAATATAAAAGACAATAAGTAGTGCAAGGAATAAAGAGATTGAGTTTAGAGAAATTTGAGCAAACGCAAACACGAGGATATGTTTCCGAGGTTCGAGCCACGCTCTACGTCCCCGCCTCACACTTGAAGGATTTTCACTATTGTTGATCCCACTGGATCGCCAATACAAGGACAACTTGTCCAATCTCTCGTGATGCCGCAACACCACCGGAGCACACTAGCTCGCTTGAGGCCGATGCCTCTACAACTTCGCTCAAGAAGAAGGTTGATCACACTTGATCACAAAATGCTCACTTAGCACAATCCTATAACCAATATGTAGAAGTAGAACTTGGGATTGTGAAGTGCAAAAGTCTAGAGTGAAGTAGAGGAATAAGCTTCAAGTGGGTGTTTGGAAATTTTGGCTTTTGTGAGAAATCTTTTCTAAAGAGAAAACTTGTAAAAATGATTTTCAATACTTGTAAAAATTGTTGTCTCATCATGTTGAAATGACCACCTATTTATAGGGGATGAAAAGACTAAGAAATAGCCAGAGAAATTCGTTGGGGTGAGATCCCAACAAAATCTGTCAGAAAATAGAGCTGTTGGAGTCTGTCAGAATTTCTGACAGCTAGCGGTCGACTGGGTCGGTCGACCGTCAACGGTCATATTTTTGACCGTTGGGGGACAGCGGTCGACCGCCCCGGTCGACCCAAACAAACAGAGAGCACTGTCAAGTGCCCGGTCGACCCGAGCGGTCGGCCGACGTGCACGTCGGTCGACCCAAGCGGTCGACCGGCCTCTGTCAGATCTATTAAAACAGATTCTGCAGAAATCAGGAAAGGAAATTGGTTTTGGTTTTATGGTTTAAGGACATTATAAATGAGGTGCTAGACCTACTAAATCTAAGAGTATGATCATAGATCAATACTCAAACATGTTCTATCTTTTTGATAAAAATCCTTTTAATAAAACTTGTTTTTCCAACAATCGTTTTTCAAAACTTGGTATTCCTAAAAACTAATTTTCCAAAACATGATTTTTCTCAAACTATGTTGAAAATTCTTTTGAAGCCTTAGCAAACTAAGTGTGTGTGAGTGACAATCCCAAATAATCTACTTCTAACATCTAGGTTTTGACAAAATGTCTAAAAAGAAAAGTAAAATACAAATCTTGGTCTTTTCTTCAAAGTCTTGATTCCGAAGCTTTCTACCGTGCTAGGCTTGGGAATGCAAATATTTAGCGGCGTCCAAACTTGTGAGTCTTGATCGTGGAGTCGTCAAATCAACTTGTTCTATAACCTGAAATCCTTTTAAACAAAAATTGTTAAATACATAACTAAATATGGTTTGTTATCATCAAAAAATACATCGAGATATTGGGCTAATGGCCTTTGGGCCAACACTTTCTTCTTGAACTTTGAAGCCGCATCAAGCTTCCATCGCTCTCCCTCCTTGTGGATACGACCCGTATGGCCACTTCGCTACTACGGAAGAATTGCAAAAGCAGTAACATCAATCCACACTTCCTTCTCTTATTTTAGTGCTTGCTTTTAGCCGATCAAATTTTGGCGCCGTTGCCGGGGAGGGAACGACTTTGTTGTTCAATACTAAAGATTGTCTTTGTTTTTGTGTGTAGGAGAAGTACTAAGGAGCTCACTATCACGGGAAGCGAAAGAGGTGGCCAAGGACATTGCGCGAGGATTTCATTTGCCCTCGAAAAAATTCATGTAAAAGCGACTTTTTCCGATTGAAGTACTAACAAACTCGTTTGCAGGGTTGCTGAAAGCCACTTCAAAAAAACTGCTTTCTAAATTTTTAGTTTCCTTGGATGCTTCACCTTTATGCATATGTAATAAACTCAACAGAAATTCACTTGTTGCTTAATTGAAATTTGGATTAGACTTTTGCATTTAGGGCACGTGTCTATTTCAATTCATTTCAATTTCTGTTGAAGAGTGCTGGAGAAAAGGTACGTATGCATTCATATAGAATAGGACCAACATTTTGGAGTGATTTATCGCTTTGAGTGTTACCTTGTTGTGAATAAATTGTACACTTGCACAATTGACTTTAAGGGCAAAACCCAAATAAACAAGATAAGGTGAGGATTTTATCACCTTCCTTAGCCCAAAAATCATCTCCAAGTGCACTCACACTCTCCCAAGCCTTAACTAAAAATCAATAGATGTTGGCCCTAGGGACATCTCGGACTCACTAATTAACCGAGGTTAGAAATTGCAAGAACTATACTCCTACAAAATCGGTATCTAAGGAAAGTGGATTGAGAGGTAAAGCCTCAAAAGCTGCATGATTTGGCATAATTAGGCCCGTGGCTCTACCCGGATACCTACCCCTGAGCTTTGCCTTTCCTGGCCGATTAGCTTGTAGTCGAGTTCCTACAACAACCTTCCTCGGAGAATCGACCAGTTAGGAGTCGTCTAGGTCCAGGTACCTTAGACTAAGGCTTGTGGTTATTTTTCTTTCTTTTGTTTGTTTTTTGTTCTTTTTCGATTGTTTGTTGTCCTCACGTTGGTTGTGATGTGCTACATGCAAGAGTGGGTGAGAGATCCATCAACTTCCAGATTAATAAGAAACACTTCTCTACCCTTGCATCCAGAACCTGTGATGGTGTCACTTCAGGATAGATTTTACCTAATCAGAACCTCACTTCCATCTTGCATAAAACTTCCTGAAGCAAACAGAAATAACTTCGAGTTAAAGCCTCAATTCATCAGCACTCTTCCCAAATTTCATGATTTAAAATCGGAGGACGCATACTTCTTTGTTAGAGAATTTGAAGAAGTATGCCTCATGATGCGTATACCCCAGCTAGGAGACGATGCCGTTAGGTTACGTTTCATCCCTTTTTCCCTAAAGGACCTAGAAAAGAAATGGTTGTACAGTTTGGCAGCAGATTCAGTCACGACATGAGATGATATCGTCAAGGCCTTCTTGAAGAAATTCTACCCAATTCACAAAACTGCCCTCATTAGGAAGAACATTATGCAGTTTAGGCAAGAACCGAGCGAACCATTTTGGAGATACTTGAGTGATTCAAAGATCTCCTAGCTCAGTGCCCTCATCATGGCGTGGAGAAATGGCGTCAGTGCCAGATTCTCTACGATGGTCTAGGCTATCAGGCAAAGACTCTGTTAGAAATGATGTGTCAGGGAGGGTTCTTGCAGAAGGATGAGAATCAGGGTTGGGATTTATTTGAGAATTTAGCTGAGAAAACCCTGCAATGGGAGCCAGCCTCGGAGAAACCTAGGTCTATAGCTTCAAGAGGAGGGCTCCTATCTCTAGAATCATCCATAGCTGCCGAGGCTAAGATTGCTACCCTAATGAGAAGGATAGAGGCTCTGAAAAGTAAAGAGCCTGCCAATGTCAACCAGATCAACCCACCACCAATTCACAATCCAGGTTGTTCGTACTGTCAGGTACCAAACCATGTCTTTGAAGAGTGCCCTGTTTTCCATGCTCAGCAAGTGCCACGGGAACACATGAACGCGGCTTACTCACGACCGCCACACAACCCCTACTCACAGACATACAATCCCGATTGGAGGAATCACCTAAATTTCTCCTGGGCCCAGAACAATCCTCCTAGGCCTAATTTCTCCAACAATTTTCACTATCCAACCCCTCCACCACCTTTTCCCAGTCAAACCCCATCTTCCTCCTCCCATAGCTCACTAATGGAAAAGAAAATCAGTAAATTGGAGGAGAGCATAGAGGCTTTCATGAAGTCCCAAACCGCTTTTATGCAAAATCAGGGACAAACTCTGAACAACCATTCACATGCCATATCAAAATTGGAAATGCAGATGAGCCAATTAGCTAGCTCCCTAAGTGAAAGACCAAAGGGTACTTTGCCTAGTCAGCCGCTATTTAACCTAAAAACCTCCAATCAAGCATATGAAATTCAGGATCCATCGATCAACCAGTGTAATGTTGTTCATACACTGTGATCTGGAAAGAAGGTAGATAACCAGTGTTGGCCCAAAGGCCATTAGCCCTATATCTCGTTGAATATTTTGATGATAACAAACCATATTTAGTTATGTATTTAACAATTTTGTTTAAAAGTATTTCAGGTTAAACAGGTTGATTTGACGGCTCCACTATCAAGACTCACAAGTTTGGACGCCGCTAAAGATGTGCATTCCCAAGCTAAGCACATTAGGAAGCTTCGGGATCAAGACATGAAGAAAAGACCAAGTCAAGATCAAGACAATGAAAAAGTCCAAGATTTGTAATTTTGCTTTTCTTTTAGACCTTTTGTCAAAACTAGATGTTAGAAGTAGATTTATGGGATTGTCACTTACACACACTTTAGTTTGATATATGGCTTCAAAAACAATTTCAAATTCTATTTCCAACTTAGTTTTGTAGCTAACATGTTTTTTCGGAAATTTGTTTTAGAAACTCTAAGTTTTTTTTGGAAAACCGATTTTTGAGAAAAATAAGTTTTTATCAAGAGAAACTTTATCAAAATGTTTTAACATGTTAGGGTAGTGACATATGGTCATACTCATATTTTTACAAGGTCCAAAACCCCAAACCACAAAGACCAAATCCAAAGACCTAAGTTCTGGCTTTCTGCAGTTCTGATTTTTCAGAACTGACAGGAGCCGGTCGACCGTCCCGGTCGACCGACGTACACGCTGTGCATGTGTGTACGTCTCTGTTTGTTCGAGTCGACCGGGGCGGTCGACCGTAGTCCCCAACGGTCAAAAATATGACCGTTGGCGGTCGACCGGCCCGGTCGACCGGCAGCTGTCAGAAGTTCTGACAGACTCCAACAGCTCTATTTTTCTGACAGATTTTGTTGGGATCTCACCCCAATGAATCTCTCTTGCTGTTTTACCCAGTTTTTCAACCCCTATAAATAGAGGGTCACTTCAACATGATAAGACAACAATTCTTAAACATTTTTACAAGAGATTTTCATAAGAATTTCAAGTCTTCATTTTAGAAAAGATTTTCAAAGCCAAAATTTTCATACACCCATTTGAAGCCTATTCCTCTACTTCTCTCTAGATTTTGCACTACACAATACCAAATTTCTACATCTACATATTGGTTATAAGATTGTGCAAGTGAGCTATTTTGTGATCAAGTGTGATCATTTTCTTCTTGAGTGAAGTTGTAGAGGCATCGGCCTCAAGGCGAGCTAGTGTGCTCCGGGTGGTGTTGCGGCATCACAAGTGATCGGACAAGTGTGTCCTTGTATTAAAGATCCGGTGGGATCGACAATAGAGGAAATCCTTCAAGTGTGAAGGCGGGGACGTAGAGCGTGGCTCGAACCTCGGAAACATATACTTGTGTTTGCGTTTGCTCGAATTTTCTCTAAATTCAACTCCTTTAATTCTTGCACTACTTATTGTGTTTATTGCTAGTCTTTTAATTTGTGCAATTTGTTAGTAGAATTTTTAATTCCGCATTATTGCCACATTTCATATAGCCATCACCTATTCACCCCCCCTCTAGGTGATTTCAATTGGTATCAGAGCCTAACCCTACAATTTGGTTTAACCACCTTAGGGAGATCCTTGTTATTTGGCTATATTAGTTGCATTTTTCATATATTGTGCTTTATATTATTCATCCATGGCATCACTTGACTTTTCTAGCATCAAGTCCCCACCAAAATTTGATGGCTTGAACTTCCCTATTTGGAAGGTCAAGATGAACCTATTTCTAAAGTCCCTAGGTGTTAGAGTAGCTAGGGCCATCACTAGAGAATTTGTTGAACCCCTCACCGATGAGAGTTCATGGTCCGAGGACACCACCAAGGACTATGAGGCTAATGCTAGAGCCCAATATGCCTTGACCCAAGCTCTAAATGAGGATGACCTAGCACGTATCATTAATTACAAATTCGCATTTGAAGTTTGGAATATTTTAATTGTGACTCATGAAGGAACGTCACAAGTCAAAAGATCCAAGATTGACTTGCTACGTTCTCAATATGAGAATTTTTACATGTTTGATAATGAGAGCATTGATGACATGCTCACGCGTTTCACCAAGATCACTAATGCCTTATCTTCTCTAGGTGACGCAATCGATAATGACCAAAAGATTCGGAAGGTCATTCGGGCTCTTCCCAAATCTTGGGAAGTGAAGGCAACTACCCTCAATAAGCTCAACGATCGGGAGGAGATGGACTTCTCCGGCTTCATTGGAAATCTCAAAACACATGAGATGGAAATGAAGGTTAGAGAAGAGAGGGAGGCGCCCAAGAAGAAAGCGCTTGCCTTCAAAGCCGCTCCAACCATTCTTGAAGAGGATGACTCATCAGAGGATTGCGATGAGGACTTCGCCATGCTCATCCGGAAGGTGGGCAAGATGTTCTACAAGAAGGGACGGCAAAGCAACTTCCGAAGAGGGAGACCTCAAGGAAGGTATGAAAAGAAAAGAGAAGAACCCGGTCCTTGCTTCCATTGCAAGAAGATCGGACATCTTATTGCGGATTGCCCCACACTTCAAGCAACCACCTCCAAGAATGCCCCAAAGAAGAAAAAGGCTATGGTAGCAACATGGGATGACACGGAATCGGAATCCGAAGAGGAGAACGACGCCGCACACATGTGCTTCATGGCACATGGAGACGATGCTTCGAAGGTAACTATCGACAACTCTTTAGATGAGGATGAGTTAACTATGGATGAATTAGCCCAATTTTTTGAAGAACTTCAACATAGGTATGAGATTTCTCAATCTCATAATAAAAAATTAAAAAGGAAAATGAGTCTTTAAAAGATAAAATTAATATTATTGAAAAAGAAAAATGATCTATCTTGTGCTTTTAAGAAAGTAAAAATTGATTTTGAAAATCATAAGTTAGCTTGTAAAGGGAAACCCCCATTGCATCATGTAACAAAAATGAATTTTTGGAAATTCAAAAACGAGTTGATGTTTTAGATTCAACTCTTAAAAAGTGTGCTTTTGATCTAAATAAATTTGCATCTAGATTTCCTAAGGGACTAACCCAAGGTAAACACACTCACCATGCACATGCACGGAAACATGCACACACTCATAAACATGCATACATGTATGGTAGTGGTAGAATTTACATTTGCACGCATTGTGGCCGCAAAGGCCATTTAGAAAAGTTTTGTTTTGCTAAAAATAATGTGCACAATAAATATGTTTGGGTTCGTCCCGGTACTAATCCAAAAGGACCCAAAAGATATGGGTACCAAAAGACCCACCAAATTTAGATGATGCAGGTGGATCTTCTTCCTCCAAGACTTAGGGGGAGACGGTGCCCGGGTGGTGGATGCAACTAAGCTCAAAGAACACATTGCATTTGCATCGCTATCTTGGAGGCACCTATTTTGGAGATTGCCCATGCTTGGTAACTTCTCCTTTTAAAAGTTTTTGTTTGGTTATTTATATACACATGTATAGGATTGTTAGTTTACTTTTATGATACATTGATATATGCTAGTGTAAACTTACATCCCTATCATGATTGTGTATATGCCATGTTTTAATATCTTGTCTTTTATACCATGTCCATTGTATGTCTACATGCCATGCCTAGACTAGCTTATTTATATATACACATTGTATTTTCAAAAATAGAAATAAAATTTTGTAAAAATTTCATATTTAAGCAAATACCTTAGAGATGGCAATTGCGCACCTCAACTCATTCAAGAGGAATCAAGAGGATGAAGTTTAGAACCCGTCACCGGGTATTCGGCTTCAACATCTCTAAAACTTTGTTTTTGTATGAAAATTAAATAAAATGTTTTGTGTGAATATTTTGGTTGACATGATAATCTAATGAAGATTTAAAAACATTGTTGTATTTTTGTATGTTATATGTATCCTATTTAATTGTTAAATATTTTCATTTAAAATTTTTTTGAGCTCTGTCTGTCCACAATTTTTTTTGGGCAAAGCCGGTCGACCGGCCCTAACCCCGGTCGACCGCCAGTGCCTGAAAGAGAACAATTTTTGCTCTCTGTTGCTGGTCGACCGGTACGGTCGACCGCTCTGGATTACAGTGCTCTCAAGTTTTTCCGGTCGACCGGCCCGGTCGACCGTGCGTCGAATTCAGCCCCAAATCTGCTATTTATTTCTCTCTCTCTCTCTCTCATTTCTCTCACACTCAACCGACGATCCCTTTCTTTCCCTTTTCTCCAAAATTTCTCCCAACTCAAAATCTCTCAAATTCCTTCAAAACCCAAGTTGGATTCACTCTTTGTGGGATAGATCTTCAGTCTCAGGGCTTCCTCACCATCAAGAATTCAGGGATTCATGATCTAGGGTTAGGGTTTCTCCTTTTTCAGGTAAAAATCATCTTTTTACTCTAAATCTTGATATCTAGCTCTTAGTTTTCCTTTCACTTGTCAAAGATTTCTAAGTTTCCTTTGTTTAGATCAAGCCAATACCATCTATCCTAAAAATCAACAAAAAATCACTCTTTTCACCAAAATGTCAAAGAGATCCAGGTCTGAAAAGGGAAAAAGCATAGTTCCCTCATCTTCCACCACTCCTACACCTAAAAGACCTTTTATGAACGATCTTGCTGAAAATCGTTTCATTCAACTTTCCAAAAAATCTGTAATTTCGGGGAGATGTGTAATTCTAAAGGATTTTGAACACCTAGGCATCCCTCGTATCCTCAAAAGAAACTCTTTGCATCATTTTATGACTATTAGGGAACCTGTTACACATCCCTAGTTCACTATTTCTATGCCAACTATGCCTATGAGGGAGGTCGTGTTAGATCACGTGTTTTAGGGAGAGATATAGACATCCCTTTATCACGATTTGCTGACTTGCTACATCTCTCCTCTGGAGGAGTGGATGTTTATACTTTTGATCTAAACGACTTTGAGTATCTGGACGGTGAGTCTGCGCTCACCACCTCCACTTTGATCACGGGGATGACAACCCCGGTTTAGTAAGGAATGAGGAGGTCAACAAATTTACCCTCACCTCCTAAGTCCTTGCAAAATTCATTTTCTACAACATTTTACCTAAGTCCGGTGAGTATAGCAATGCTAGGGGTTCAGTTCCTCTCATAATCTATTGCCTTCTGAAAGGCATCAATATTGATTTTCCTCACCTCATTGCTACTCACATGGCCTCTGACCATATCCGCATGTCCAGTAGGCACTTGCCTTATGGAATGCTTATTACTCATTTGCTTCAGAGATTAGGTTTTGATTTGTCATCTGAGACTCCATGTCAGCCTGCTATAAATTTAGACAGTGTCCTTTTGAAGAGGATGCAGGCTCAAATGCGTCGTCACGCACAAGAGCACCCTCCTGCACCTCCTGCTGATATCCCAGGGTCATCTTCGGCCCCTGAATCCTCTTCCGTTCCAGGGATTTCATCTGCATCTGTGCCATCCTTATCACCTGAGTTCCAGTCCTTCATATCTTCTGAGATTCGCTCTCAGATCCAGGAGCATCAGTCTTGGATCGAGCAGCGAGACGCAGCCTTTCGGGCGGATTTGGAGCAGCGTGATGCAGCCCTTCGCGCGGAGATGGACTCGCGCTTCCAGGGATTTCGCAATGACATGACTTATTTTGCGAACGCCATGAGATTCGTGGATTCGCAATTTGAGACATTATTTGCGAAATTCGATATGCTTGGTCCAGATCCCACGACCATTTCTCGTCCTCTTCCATCCTCCGGTCCTCCATTTCCTATCAGAGACCCTACTGCGGCTCCACCTCCACAGCCAGGCGTTGCCGGTATCGATCCAGAGGAGGTCGGTCATGAGGATGATGATCATGATGGTGATGAGACCATGGCAGAGGGTGACGCGGAGGAGAGTTCGTCTGAGGAAGGCGACGCTGAGGAAGGTTCTTCAGACGACGATGCTGCTGGTGGTGCTGAGTGACCTGCCCCTTTTGATGATGTCAAAAAGGGGGAGAGTTATTTGAGAGAGACTTGCACTTTGTTTGTATTTGTCACTTATATTTTGTGTAGTACTTGGTATTGTATTGTGGACATATGTTTGTGTTGTGTTGGTGGACATGTACTTGTTTATGTTGGTTATGCTTTGTGGACATGTGTTTCATCTCTATTTTATGACATGAGTATTTTTATCTAGCATGGATATATGTGTTGTGGATGTGTTGTGGATTATGTTGTGGATTATCACCCACCATTTTTTTTGAGATTTGTCTATGCTTGAGCATATTTTTGTATATGCATATGTTGAGGGGGAGCTTCATTTGAAGTCTCTACCCAAAATATTTGTAATAACTATATATGTTTTGTCATCATCAAAAAGGGGGAGATTGTTGGCCCAAAGGCCATTAGCCCTATATCTCGTTGAATATTTTGATGATAACAAACCATATTTAGTTATGTATTTAACAATTTTGTTTAAAAGTATTTCAGGTTAAACAGGTTGATTTGACGGCTCCACTATCAAGACTCACAAGTTTGCACGCCGCTAAAGATGTGCATTCCCAAGCTAAGAACATTAGGAAGCTTCGGGATCAAGACATGAAGAAAAGACCAAGTCAAGATCAAGACAATGAAAAAGTCCAAGATTTGTAATTTTGCTTTTCTTTAGACCTTTTGTCAAAACTAGATGTTAGAAGTAGATTTATGGGATTGTCACTTACACACACTTTAGTTTGATATATGGCTTCAAAAACAATTTCAAATTCTATTTCCAACTTAGTTTTATAGCTAACATGTTTTTTCGGAAATTTGTTTTAGAAACTCTAAGTTTTTTTTTTGGAAAAACCTATTTTTGAGAAAAACAAGTTTTTATCAAGAGAAACTTTATCAAAATGTTTTAACATGTTAGGGTAGTGACATATGGTCATACTCCTATTTTTACAAGGTCCAAAACCCCAAACCACAAAGACCAAATCCAAAGACCCAAGTTCTGGCTTTCTGCAGTTCTGATTTTTCAGAACTGACAGGAGCCGGTCGACCGTCCAGGTCGACCGACGTACACGCTATGCATGTGTGTACGTCGGCCGACCGCTCCGGTCGACTGGAGCACTTACAGTGCTCTCTGTTGTTCGGGTCGACCGGGGCGGTCGACCGTAGTCCCCCAACGGTCAAAAATATGACCGTTGGCGGTCGACCGGCCCGGTCGACCGGCAGCTGTCAAAAGTTCTGACAGACTCCAACAGCTCTATTTTTTCTGACAGATTTTGTTGGGATCTCACCCCAATGAATCTCTCTTGCTGTTTTACCCATTTTTCAACCCCTATAAATAGAGGGTCACTTCAACATGATAAGACAATTCCTAAACATTTTACAAGAGATTTTCATAAGAATTTCAAGTCTTCATTTTAGAAAAGATTTTCAAAGCCAAAATTTCCATACACCCATTTGAAGCCTATTCCTCTACTTCTCTCTAGATTTTGCACTACACAATCCCAAATTTCTACATCTACATATTGGTTATAGGATTGTGCAAGTGAGCTATTTTGTGATCAAGTGTGATCATTTTCTTCTTGAGTGAAGTTGTAGAGGCATCGGCCTCAAGGCGAGCTAGTGTGCTCCGGGTGGTGTTGCGGCATCACAAGTGATCGGACAAGTGTGTCCTTGTATTGAAGATCCGGTGGGATCGACAATAGAGGAAATCCTTCAAGTGTGAAGGCGGGGACGTAGAGCGTGGCTCGAACCTCGAAAACATATACTTGTGTTTGCGTTTGCTCGAATTTTCTCTAAACTCAACTCCTTTAATTCTTGCACTACTTATTGTGTTTATTGCTAGTCTTTTAATTTGTGCAATTTGTTAGTAGAATTTTTAATTCCGCATTATTGCCACATTTCATATAGCCATCACCTATTCACCCCCCTCTAGGTGATTTCAACCAGGTCTACCAACAGAAAAGTCCAGTCCATCCTGATCCCACTCTAGCCTCCACCTCTGCTAGTTTCTCCCAAACTGCTTCTCAAACATCTGACAAGGACAAAGCTACTGAACAAGTTCATAAGCCTGTAGTACCCTTTCCCAATAGGCTTAAGAACAACAATAAGAATATGCACATGGAGAAAATGCTAGAGATGTTCAACCAGGTCAAATTGAATGTGCCACTTCTTGACGCTATCCAACAAGTCCCGGCTTATGCCAAATTTCTTAAGGATATGTGTACGAAGAAGAGAAAGACCAATGTGCCCAAGAAAGTATTCTTGGCAACCAATATAAGCGAAATTCTGTCTGGTCCTATTCGGGTGAAATACAAGGATCCCGGTGTCCCACCATTTCTTGCACCATAGGACAGATTGAAATCAGTAGAGCACTTCTTGACCTGGGAGCAAGTATCAACTTGCTACCTCTCTCAGTATACCAACAACTTGGGTTGGGTGAGCTAAGCCCAACTCGAGTCACCATTCAGCTAGCTGACAGATCTGTGAAGATCCCGAAGGGAGAAATCACAGACGTCCTTATTTGGGTCGGGGATTTCATCTACCCCGTTGACTTCATTGTGCTTGTGTTTGATGGGAGAAAAATTCGTGTAAAGTTTTCTTGAATCAATTGAAAAATTACAACGGACTTATACTCCGATTACAAGGGAGGGAGGATATTGAGTCTTGAATCCTCCCTTTGTTTAATGCTGGGTTCTTCAGGTGGCGGTGGAAAGTGAGTCTTATTTTTCGTTGACCGGGTGAACGTCAGGAACTTTTGGGGATCTTCTCTTCGGTTGGCGGACGGAGTAACACAGCTCTGTCGACCAGAAATCTCAAAGAGATTATAGGCAAAGATTAACTTGTACGCAGCAAGTTACTTGAAGAGTTGAACTCTCCTTCCTTCTCTGTGGAAGCTCTTAAGTCAAGTTCTTCTCCCCGAATTCTCTGATCTAATTTGACCGACCCCTTCTCCATAGCAACGGGGCTATTTATAGAGGTTTCAGAGGCGAACGTGCCCCCCTAAAAACACTCTATAATCGGGGTTAACTTCCCTGTTATGTGGGCAGTGATTGACCCCATAACAAGGGTAGTTATAACTGAGACGCGGGTTTCGACCCTCGCGCCTTGGTGCTGCAGTGCTGCTGAGACGCGGGTTTCGACCCTCGCACCTTGGTGCTGCAGTGCTGCTGAGACGCGGGTTTCGACCCTCGCGCCTTGGTGCTGCTTTGATGGCTATGATTAGCCCTGCGTCTGGAGTTTGGGACTTTACTTTTGACGGCTTGTCTTTAATGATTTTTAGGCAGCCTACAGCTTGAGACCCAACCTGTGTCCAATTGAAGGTCTCAAACTCCTGTCATCTTAGGGCGCCCATTCCTGCTACAGCCAATGCCATTATCAAGGTCCATACGATTGACTTTTGGAGACATGACTAAGGAAGTCAATGTCTTCAATCTTGGAAGACAACCTAGGGATGTCAATGATCAGACGTTTGAGGTCAATTCTATTGAAACCTGACCAGTGAGCATAAGGAAAGTATGGAGACAGAAACTGAGGAAGAGTTTGATCTGGAGACTGAGGATTTTAATCTAGATCAGATCGTAGATTCAGCAGTGGATTGGGCATCAAGCCCAAGTGTACCTCATCATAGGATTGAAAACCCAGAGATTGCCTCCAATGAAGCAACTCCTTCCCTCTTGCCTGAACACCTCAAGTACGCCTACCTTGGCAGAAAGGACACCTTGCCAGTCATCATGGCATCCCACCTGACTGAGTAAAAAGAGGACAGCTTAATGTCTATTCTGAAAAGACATAAGGAAGCCATTGGATGGACGATGAAGGACAGCAATGGAATAAGTCCAACCATAGTACAACATAGAATCCATTTAGTCGATAAAGCAACCCCTAGGAGGGACCCACAACGCAGGCTTAACCCTCTCATGCAAGAGGCAGTTAAGGCTAAAATTCTGAAACTATTAGATAATCGGATCATTTATTCCATTTCTGATAGCCAATGGGTTAGCCCTGTTCATGCGGTCCCAAAGAAGGCTGGCTTTATGGTGGTAGAAAATAAGGAAAAAGAGTTGGTACAAACAAGACTACCTACCAAGGTTCATGTTTGTATCGACTACAGGAAGTTGAAGTAGCTACCCGTAAAGACCACTTCCCGCTACCCTTCATTGACCAAATGCTGGAACGATTGGCTGGACATGAGTACTACTACTTCCTAGATGGGTACTCGGGATACAATCAAATCCCCATTGCTACAGAAGACCAAGAAAAGACCACGTTCACCTGCCCGTTTGGAACCTTTGCTTACCGACGCATACCCTTTGGATTATGCAATGCTCCCGCAACATTCCAACGGTGCATGCTTAATCTTTTCTCTGACATGGTAGAACGTTTTCTTGAGATTTTCATGGATGATTTCTCCATCTACGGAGATTCATTTGACCAATGTCTTCATCACCTAGAGTTAGTGCTGCAAAGATGCAAGGAGAAGAACCTAACTCTAAACTGGGAAAAATGTCACTTCATGGTGAGACAGGGGATTGTCTTGAGCCATGAGATTTCGAGGAGAGGCATAGAAGTAGACAAGGCTAAAGTAGAAGTGATTGCTAAGCTTCTTCCACCCAAAAGCATCAAGGATATTAGATCCTTTTGGGGCATGCTGGGTTCTACCGATGGTTCATTAAGGATTTTAGCAAAATCTCTAGGCCCTTAACTAACCTACTTGCTAAGGACGTGCCCTTCGATTTTAACGACGAATGTTTCAAGTCATGGGGAAAGCTTAAGCAAGAACTTATTTCTGCGCCTATCATTTCTGCTCCTAATTGGGCCCAGCCATTTGAAATCATGTGTGATGCATCTGATTTGCTATCAGCGCTATTCTAGGACAACGCATCGATAATAGGCAGCACGTGATTTACTATTCGAGTAGGACCTTGAATGACGCCCAGCAGAATTATACAACAACTGAGAAGGAATTCTTGGCCATTGTCTTTGCGTTAGAGAAGTTCCAACCCTACTTGTTAGGTTTGAAGACGGTGATTTTCACAGATCACTCGGCTCTGAAATACCTCATGCCTAAAAAGGAAGCAAAAGCCCGATTGATTTGGTGGATCCTTTGCTTCAAGAATTTGACTTGGAAATTCGGGATAAACGAGGTATAGAAAATGTGGTCGCTGACTATCTCTCACGAATTTTGAACGCACCGATCATACAAGCTCCGATCAACAAGGATTTCCCATACGAGCATATCCTAGCCATTCTCAAGGAACCCTGGTATGCGGACATTGTTAATTACCTGGCCACTGGATAATTACCCGCTGACTGGATAAAGCAAGACCAATACTGCTTCTTTGCCCAAGTACCGTACTTCTTCTGGGAAGAACCGTATCTTTTAAGTATTGTCCCGATCAAATTATTAGACGATACATACCAGATGAGGAACAGAGGAGTGTGCTCAGCTTTTGCCATGACCTTGCATGCGGAGGATATTTCGGTCCCCGCAAGATTGCAGAGAAGGTTCTACAAAGTGGGTTCTACTAGCCCACTTTGTTCAAAGACTCATACTATTTTTGCAAGTCATGCGCAAATTGTCAGAAAATTGAGAAAATTTCAAGAAGAGACATGATGCCCCTAAACCCGATCCTGGAAGTTGAAAATTTTGATGTTTGGGGTATCGATTTCATGGGGCCATTCCCTAATTCCTTCGGCAACCAGTTCATTTTGGTTGATGTAGACTATGTCTCTAAATGGGTAGAAGCTATGCCAACAAAAACAAATTACAACAAAGTGGTTGTCAAATTTCTTAAAGAGAACATCTTCTCCCGATTTGGCACCCCTCGAGTGATAATTAGTGATAATGGATCACATTTCTGCAACAGAGTTTTTGAAACTCTAATGCGGAAATATTTCATCAATCACAAGTTGTTTACTCCGTATCATCCCCAGACAAATGGGCTGGTCGAAGTCACTAACCGACAGATCAAGCTCATTCTGGAAAAGACTGTCGGACAAAACTGAAAGTATTGTCGGTCAAACTCAATGATGCATTGTGGGCTTGCCGCACTGCTTTTAAGATAGTTCTGGGAATATCTCCTTACAGAATCATATTCGTAAAAGCCTGTCATCTGCCAGTCGAATTAGAACACCGTACCCTATGGGCCATTAAGCAACTCAATTTTGATCTGACCAAGGCCGGTGAGTTAAGGAGACTGCAGATTTCAGAATTAGAGGAGATACGGAATGAAGCCTATGAGAATGCTCGGATCACCAAAAGCAGGACTAAATTTTTTCATGACCAGATCATAACCCGGAAACACTTTGCTCCGGGAGACAAAGTTTTGCTATATAACTCTAGGCTTCATATTTTCATGGGGAAGTTGAAGACTCGTTGGTCTGGACTGTTTATCGTGCGCACCATTTTTCCACACGGTGCTGTGCTTATTGTAGACCTTAAAAATAACACGGAATTTAAAGTGAACGGGTAAAGACTGAAGCCCTTTTTGACCACTGAGCCTATGACTCCGGATGAGAGTGTGCTGACTCTTTTTGCCCCATCATACACCTACTGTTCGGAAGGATTAATTGTATTGAAAGAGGGTTTAGAGTAAACCGTTGATTGCCGTGTACAGATGATCAAGAACTTCAAATGTGTATGTAGGTTTACTTTGCTCCTTCCGAATCACCGTTCGTAGCATAAGCTAAGACGGGTCGTATCCGCAGGGAGGGTTAGCGATAGAAGCATTCAAGGTTTGTATTGAAATCTTTGTGAAGAAAAACGAAGGTTCTTCTTTGTTTTAAGAAATGGAAAATAAAATGATGTGGAAGGTGAGTGGAAAATCTTTGGATGTTTTGTAAAAGAAAAGAAGAAACGAGGAAAAAGATGGAAGGAAAACGGAGATATTTGAAAAGAAGAAGTTTTCAGAAGAGAGATTTTTAAGAATGATATAAAGAGAAGCCATGACTAACTAACATTCTAATTCACTAACTTACTACTCTCGTTGGGTGATGCATGCCTCATATTGATTCATTGGCAATGGTATATCTTGCTTTGCCAAGTCCTTGTGTTGTCCCATGTCGAAGGTGTTTCTCATCTAGGCTAGTTGCCTCCTTGAATCATTGGCTCCCTAATACACAATGGAACAAGGATGGTCACTTTTAACAATGTTAAGAAACATACAAGATTCATTAGTCCATCAAAACTATAATAGAGCGAGCATGAAATAAGAAAATTGCAAGGTAGTCATTGGCATAGTGAAGTGCTCCATCTTCATGTTCCATCACGGCACTTGTTCTAAAGACAAGGCTCTAAGTAAGGCTCATATGAGTCATATGGAGGGAGAACTTAGCATTTGCAAAGATAAAAAGCAACTCATCTTCATTGGGAGTGATATAGACTTGTAATTTGCAAGACTAGAAAGAAAGAAGTATCCAATGAATCATATAAGTTAGCAATCACCCAAGAGTTAGTAGTTAGTAAAATTAAAAGTTAGTTAGTCATGTTAAAGAATTAGTTAGACATGGAAATAAAGAATAAGAAACAGTTCATTGTAGAAGTTTAAAATAGAAGAAAGTAAAAGCTTAAAGAAAATAATGCACTAGAATAAGAGAAGATGGGAGATTGAAAGCTTGATCCTTATATTGCGATGTCACCATCTCCAAGTACAAAGATTGCTCACTCTCATTCTCTCTTTTTTGGATTCTAGAAGGAGCAAAAGAAAATTACATAAGAGACTAAAAGAAAACCTAGAGAAACCCTAACAATTTCCCTATAAACAATGCTCTTTTTTCCTCCTTGATTATAGAGGCCCTAGGGGTCTACTTATAGTCTTCATGAGAGGAGGCCATCCCACCTCAGCTCCAGATCAAACGCTGAAGTAACGGCCAGAAGATTGTCGCGGTTCCATAGCATGTGCCGCGTTTCCGCGGCCGTTTCTTGGCCGCTGCGCTAGCGGATTTTTGTGCCTTTCTGTTGTATCTCGTATCTTCAGTTGGATCTTTTAGAAACTGAAAATACGCTCTAGATCTGTTCAGACCTAGGCTTTCCTCTTGTGGGCTTTCTAAATAATTCTCTAATTCCTCAAAAAATCATAATTGTTGGGCCGCCTTCTCCATTAAACATTGGACCTGAAAAAAGAGAGAAAAAAGCAATAAAAATCCCATATTTATTCAAATAAAGCATAGTATGGTGGTAGAAAATGATGCATAAATGACTCTAATCACACCCCCATACCTAGCTTTTGCTCGTCCCTGAGCAAATTAAGCAAAAAAAAAACTTAACTAAATTATTACACCCCTTTCGTAGGTGACACGATTGCACTGAGCTCGTGCAACAAGCCGTTAAATCTCTAGGTTACCCTAGAGGAGGAGTGTTGTCTCCTGAGGGTTTTCAACGGATTGCACCCACAAAATCCCAAAGAAAAAGAAAATGTCAGTGAAAAGAGAGACATTTTTTTATGATCCATTTCCTTCAAGAATTTCGGTGATCTATCGGTTTAGGGTTATTCTAAACTTTTCCTTCTTTTTTATAAGTTTCTATTTGAAATATTGTTTTCAACTTAGGTTAAGTTTTTCAAGAATAGAGAGAAACTGGATTCTATATCAGGTCTAACACATATACATATGTATGAGAGATTTTTCTTAGAGTTTAGTTCGTTTGTTCACACACACTCACACACATATATATATTTTTATTATTTTTTTTATAGAGTATATATTTACATTCTCTTTGCTTCATTAGGCTTTCTAATTTACTCATGTAGCGAGCCTTTTACCGATGACTCCCAGACCAGATGGTCTTAGGGCACCAGATGAAGATACATCCCTAAGGTTCAAGGTCTCGAGTAAACTAGGTCACGAATGCTAAGGACTCAACCACTTTTAGGCGTGACTGGTTATGCTTCTTAAGGCATGACTAACCAGCTTAATTAGTGATCAAGTTTTATTTGTGAATATCTATATTTATATTATTTTTTAATTTATATATATATATATTTTATATATTTATGTAAACAAAGTCACTAAGTCTTTGATTAATCCCTCAATATGCAAATGTATATAGTATTTAGAAAAAATTCAAAATCTAGCTGTCTTTTCTATTCTTTTCTTTCTTAACCTAAAGATCCAACAAAATTTCTTATTTCGACTTATATTAAGAAATCTTAGCTTAGAATTTCCTTAATACCTAAGATCAAGTTAATTCTTTTCAAAAAAATGGATCAATACTTTTTTTTTTTTTTTTGTTTTTTTTATATAAGAAACAAGAAACCTAGAAATCTAAAAGAAAAGGTCTAGAAAAATCCTATGTTAGTAAGAAAAGAGAAACCTAGAAATCTAAAAGAAAAAGTCTAGAAAATTCTTATGTTAGTATCTACCCCCCATACCTATCCCATGCATTGTCCTCAATGTATGCAAGAAAATATATGCATGAAATAGGAAAAGAAAGGTATCACCCCCGCCTTCGGCTTGGACCAGCGGTGGTGCTAGGTCCAGCCGACTGTGATTGCCGCAGCCCTCCTCAATGCGATCTAGGCGAGATGTTTGCTCCGCAACCTATTTGCGTAGTCGAATCTGTCCCCGAAATATCTTCTTTATGCCTCGCCAAATGGTAGACATGAAGGCGCGTGAATCAGCTGGGGGGTCCTGTTGCCAAAAAGCCGGCTCATCCTCCTCCTCTAAAAGTTCCTCCGAAGAGGACTCCACAGGGACATCTTCGGACTGGACTCTAGGAGTCCAGACCGCTTGAAGACAACTATTGTCAGCGCTAGTCGCCCGCTCTTGTATAACGAACACCCTATCATATGAGTCAAAAACTGCATCTGGTAAGAAAGTCCTACACAGACGAGTGATCAAAACTGGGTGCGAGTACTTTGCACTGCGTGTGCGGGAGGAGTTGGTGATGATGCTATGAAAAATGGTCTTGTTGATACAGATAGTGTGCCACCGAGTCATCAGGTCGTGTATAATCTGCAGCACCAGCCTGTCAAAGGAGGTTGTGTGGTCCAGCCCTAAAATGTTGCGTTGAATCCAGCGACCAACGCAATGTACGTTTCTAAATATAGTATTAGCTTTGTGCCCCCTATCTTGTTCCGTACAGCGAGCCCCCATGACAGTCATGTAATTGATTAAAGGTAAGGGGTCGCTATGATGTGGGTTGCAAGGGACATGTGTGAGTTCTTCTAGTAGAAGAAGCGTGACAATAATATCCCTAGTTGGCATGTGCACCAAGATCTGGTATGTGTCAAAATTGATAGATTCGGAATCTATAGAATTGTAGAAAAGTTTGATGAGCTCAGGAAAATAGAAAGACTCATGATCTGAGTTATTATAAACTAATCTATACCAATCCCATGCACGAATACGATCTAAAAATATATGACCATAACCATTAACATCGCTAAGAATTCTAGCAAAATCTTTTTCAGCGAAAATAGATGGTGCCATGATGAATAATAGAAAGCAACGAGAAGGGATACACAAATCTCTCCAGGACTACGTGGGGGGAAACTCAAACGAGATTGCAGAGAGCAAACTGTGATGGTAGCAGATGTGTAGATAGTAGATCGGAGATCTTCAGATGGCCGCGTCTGTAAGGAAATTTGGCGGCGGCCCAGGTTCCTCAGTGTGGCCGAGGAAGCGCGGCAGGTGCCGTGGAAACGTGGCCGGATAGTGGAGAGAGGGGCGCAGAAAAATTTGTGGGGCGGTGCTGGATGTTTGTGTTGCAGATCTGAGATTGGAAGTAGGGTAATAAGGAGAACACGAGAGGGGGAATATTTATAAGAAGCTGAGAAGGATGAATCCCCAAATTACCTAAATGGAAACTAGGAATTTACAACCCTAGGTTATTTAGAAAGAAAAGGGAGTGGAGGGAAAGATGAAAAACCTAGGTGATATTTAGCACCTAAGTCCCACTTATTTATTCTTTTTTGTTTTTTTATCCTTTTTTTTTAACAAAGGCGGTTCCAAAATGATTTACAGGAGACAACGGGGAATGGTGTGGAATTACGTGGTCACTTATAGACTGGGTCACAAAGACCCAGTTCAATAACATTGTGTGACTCAGATTCCGTGGTGAAAAATGGCTTAAGCCGTTGACCATTCACTTTGAAAGTGTTGCCATCTTTGGGATCGAAAATTTCAATGGCACCATGAGGAGAGATGTTCTGGACGATGTAGGGGCCTGACCACCTGGTTTTTAGTTTACCAGAAAAAGGTGGAGTCTAGTGTTGTACAACAGAACTTTTTGTCCCGAGACAAAATTTTTCCTATGAATTGACTTATCATGGAAAATCTTAGCTCTGTATTTAGATATCCGAGCGTTATCGTATGCATCATTTTGTAGTTCTTCTAACTCGGATATCTGCAGCTTTCTCAAATCACCGGCTTTGTCTAAGTCCAAATTCAGTTGTTTTAATGACCACATAGCACGGTGCTCTAACTCCACAGGCAGATGGCAGGGTTTTCCAAATACAACTCGATATGGAGACATACCGATGACAGTCTTATAGGCGGTCCGATATGCCCACAGGGAATCAATCAGTTTAATGGACTAATCCTTACGATTTTGTCCAACAGTTTTCTCCAATATCTGTTTAATTTGTCTGTTGGTGACCTCCACTTACCCGTTCGTTTGAGGATGATAGGCCGTGGATAATTTATGAGAGATGGAGTACTTCCGCATTAGGGCTTCAAAAGCCAGGTTGCAGAAATGACTCCCGTTGTCACTAATTATTGCATGGGGGGCTCCGAAGCGAGAAATGATGTTTTCTCGTAAGAACTTGATGACAACTTGGTTATCATTTGTCCTAGTCGGAATAGCTTCAGCCCACTTAGAAACATAGTCTACGGCCACCAAAATGTATTGGTTGCCATAAGACAGAGGGAAGGGTCCCATGAAATCGATGCCCCACAAATCAAAAATTTCTACCTTAAGGATCGGTGTAAGGGGCATCATGTCTTTATGCGTGATTTGACCCGTCATTTGACATCTGGCACAAAGCTTGCAGAAAGTGTAAGCGTCCTTAAAGAGAGTGGGCCAATAGAACCCACTCTAAAGGACTTTCTCAGCAGTCTTTCGTGGACCAAAGTGTCTACCACAAGCCAGCTCGTGACAAAATGTCAATACGCTATGATGTTCATCCTCAGAAAGACATCTTCTAATTATCTGGCCAGGGCAATATTTGAATAAATACGGTTCGTCCTAAAAGAAAAATCGTACTTGTTTCATAAAGCGATACTTGTCCTGACCTGACCAATTTGAAGGTGTTTGCCCGGTTGCAAGGTAGTTTGCTATATCAGCATATCAGGGCTCTTTACACATCGTAAATATGTGTACATCAGGAAAGTCTTCATTGATAGGTAAAGTCTTAATTGGTGCATTAGGAATTCTCGAAAGGTGATTTGCCACCACATTTTCAACGCCCTTTTTGTCTTTAATTTCCAAATCAAACTCTTACAAAAGAAGTATCCATCGAATAAGTCTGGCCTTTGCATCGTTCTTTTGCATTAAGTATCTAAGGGCGGAGTGATCAGTGAAATCGTTGTCTTAGATCCTAACAGGTATTGGCGAAACTTTTCCAACGCGAACACAACTGCTAAAAATTCTTTTTCAGTTATCGTGTAATTTAGTTGGGCCTCGTTAAGCATCCTAGTAGCATAGTAGATCACGTGTTTCCTGTTATCAGTGCATTGTCCGAGAACAATGCCTATGGCATAATCGGAGGCATCACACATGATTTCAAAAGGCCTAGTCCAATCAGGTGCAGAGATTATTGGTGCTGAAATAAGTCTGTGTTTAAGCTCCTCCCAAGCTTGTAGACATTCTTTATCAAAATTGAAGGGTACATCTTTTCCTAAGAGATTTGTCAAAGGTCTAGCAATTTTGCTAAACCCCTGAATAAATCTTCTATAGAAGCCAGCGTGCCCTAAAAATGATCTAATGTCTTTTAAGTATTTTGACGCAGGGAGCTTTGTTATAACATCCACTTTCGATTTATCAACCTCGATTCCTTTGTGTGAAACTTCATGCCCTAGGACAATTCCTTGCTTGACCATAAAGTGACACTTCTCCCAATTGAGTGTCAAGTTTTTCTCCATGCATCATTGTAAAACTAACTTAAGATGGTGCAAGCATTGTTCAAAGGAATCACCATAAAAGGAAAAATCATCCATGAAAATCTCCAAAAATTTCACCACCATGTCGGAAAAAAGGCTAAGCATGCAACGTTGAAACGTTGCAGGAGCGTTGCATAGGCCGAAGGGCATTCTTCGGCATGCAAATGTTCCAAAGGGGCAGGTGAAGTTAGTCTTGTCTTGATCCTTGGGAGCGATAGGGATTTGATTGTATCTTGAATATCCATCCAGGAAGCTGTAATACTCATGTCCAGCTAGTCTCTCGAGCATTTGATCGATGAATGGAAGGGGAAAGTGGTCTTTACACGTGGCAGCGTTTAATTTTCGGTAATCAATACAGACTCGAATCTTCGTTGGAAGACGAGTTTGTACTAATTCTTTCTTATCGTTTTCTACCACGGTAACCCCGGCTTTCTTTGGCACAGCGTGGACTGCACTAACCCACTGGCTATCGGATATGGGATAGATGATCCCATTGTCTAGTAGCTTCAAAATTTCAGCTCTAACAGCCTCTTGCATGATCAGGTTTAGTCTACGTTGTGGGTCACGTTTAGGTTTTGCATCTTCCGTCAAATGAATTCGGTGTTGCACAATGGATGGACTGATTCCCTTTATATCAGCCATGGTCCAACCAATGGCTTCTTGGTTTTCTCTTAATACTACAAGAAGATCCTCTTCCTGTTGTTCCGTCAGATGGGACGCAATTATCACGGGAAATGCTTCCTTTTCACCCAAGTACTGATACTTGAGATGACTAGGAAGAATCTTAAGCTCAGAAGAGGGCACTTGATCTATCAATGGTTATTCCTTGTGTAAGGGAAGGATAGGGCTGCATCTGTTGTCCACTTCACTGTGGATTCAATTACTTGATCAAGGTTGAAGTCATCAGACTCCAACTCAAATTCTCTATCAGATTCGTATTCAATCTCCATTTCATGTTCACTTGCTAATCCCTCGATCAGGTTCACTTCAAATGACTCATTTTCCAAATCTCGAGGTTGTTTTCCCAGGTGGAAAACATTTACCTCTTTTGTCACATCTCCAAAGGTTAGACGCATTGATCCATTCCTACAGTTGATGATTGCGTTTGCAGTAGGTAGGAAAGGTCGTCCTAGAATGACAGGTATCTGAACTTTGGGATTATATACGGGTTGCGTTTCTAGAACAATGAAATCCACGGGGTAAATGAATTCCCCGACCCGAATGAGGACATCTGTAATCTCCCCTTTGAAATTTTTACAGATCGATCAACCAGTTGTATAGTAACTCTGGTAGGACAGAGGTCGCCTAACCCGAGTTGTTGATACACGGGGAAAGGAAGAAGATTGATCCTGGCTCCTAAATCCAGTAATGCCCTATTTATCGTGGTCTATCCTATAATATAAGAAATAGTTGGACTCCCTGGGTCTTTATATTTCACGAGAATTGGCCCAGTTAGCAACTCACTTATACTAGAAGCAAGGAAGTCCTTCTTTGGGACACTAGTTTTCCTTTTCTTATTGCACATATCTTTCAAGAATTTGGCATAGGATGGAACTTTTTGTATGGCATCAAGAAGGGGTACATTGATATGGACCTTATTGAACATTTCTCTAATTTTCTCCATTTGAGCATTCGTCTTTTGGTTTGCTAGCATATTAGGGAATGGTACAATAGGCTTGTATGGTTGCTCATCTGCTTTGTCTTTATTTGATTTGGAGGTTGAAGGTTGTGAACTTGAAGATGGATTATTTTTAGTTGGTGGTACTGGAACAGGAGATGTTGACACTGATTTATTTGGAACAGGATGACTAGAAACCTGATTGTCTATCTGCTTTTCAGATCTTAAAATATGAACAGTATTACACTGACTAGGACCTATGTCTTCAGCTTCATGAATAGGGAAGGGTTCTTAGGATTGGGCACTGGCTGGCTTGGCAATGTTCCTTTTTGTCTTTCATTCAATGAGCTAGCCAGTTGACCTATCTGAACCTCTAACCTATTGATGGCCTGGTTGTGAGTGTTCATCATTGAGGCCTGGGTCTTAGATAAGGTTTCAATCATTCTTTCCAAATTTGACATTTTTTTATCAGGATGATTTTGTGTTTGTTGTTGCTGACACGCGGGCTGGAAGTTGTGTTGGAAGCTTGTTTGAAAATTTGGTGGACTCTGTTGGAAACTAGGTTGATAAGACTGAGCAGGGTATTGGTGTGAAAATGATGGTCTTGGTTGCTCATAACCAGACTGACTCCAAGAAAAGTTTGGATGGTTCCTCCATCCCAGATTGTATGTTTTGGAGTATGAATTGTAATTAGGTCTGGTGTATGTTGCATTCATATTCTCAGGGTACATTTGGGCTTGGTAGACGGGACACTCCTCAAACAGGTGGTTAAGAGCATGGCAGTCGGTACAACCTGGGTTGATCACAGGTTGTGGGTTGATTTGATTCACAGAATTTGGTTCTCTAGCCTCGAACAGTTCTAGCCTTTTCATCAATTAAGTTATCTTTGCCTCGGCAGCTATAGAGGATTCAATCGAATGCATACCAGCTCTGGAAGTGGTGGGATTGGTTTTCTCAGGGCAAGACTCCCATTGAATGGTTTTTTCTGCTAAAGCTTCAAAGAGATCCCAACCCTGGTTCTCATCTTTCTTTAAAAATTCCCCTTGACACATGGTCTTGAGGAGTGTCTTGGTTTGATAATCAAGTCCGTCACAGAGAATTTGGCACTGTCGCCATTTCTCTATGCCGTGATGAGGACATTGGGCTAGTAAATCTTTAAACCGTTCAAAATACTTCCAGAATGGTTAACTTGATTCCTACTTAAACTGCATTATGTTTTTCTGATGAGGGCTGTTTTGTGAATGGGATAGAGTTTCTTAAGAAAGACTTTGACAAATTCATCCCATGTCGAGATAGAACTGGCAGGCAGGTTGTATAGCCACTTCTTGGCTATGTCCTTAAGCGCGAAGGGAATGAACCTTAATCTAACAGCGCCTTCACCGAGTTGGGGAATTCTCATCATCAAGCACACTTCTTCAAACTCACGAATGAAGAAATATGCGTCCTCGGATTCTAGGCCATGAAATCTTGGTAGTGTATTTATGAATTGTGGTTTAAACTCAAAATTGTTCCCAGTTGCTTCGGGTAAAAGAAGGCATGAAGGAAGTGAAGTACGAATGGGATAGAACTTGTCTTCAAGAGAAATATTGTTGGCCATGACTGAACTTGTGTCAGGAGGTGATGTTTGTGCAAGTGTAGAAGACCTAACAAGTCTTGCTGAAATTGGGTCCCGATACCACTCTTGCATGCACAATCACAGACAACGTTCACTAAGCAATCAAGCAAAAAAGGAAAATAACAAACAAGAAAAAGGAAAAAAGTCACAAGCTATCTAGGATATCTGGATCTAGACGACTCCTAACTGTTCGATGAACCGAAGAAGGTTATTGCTCGAGTCAGACCACAGCTAATCAGCCAGGTGGAGGCAAGATTGGTGGGAGGTATCCGCGCAGAAGCGACGGGCCTAATTAAGCCAAACCACCAGCCTTCGGAGTTTCGCCCCTCAATCCCCAACCTTAGTCACTGATTTGACTGGAGTGTGAATCAAAAATAATTTTCAACATTAGCTGATCTCTTAACGAGTCCGGATGTCCCTAGGGGCCAACGTCTATCAAATTTTATTAAAAAGCTAGGGATTGTGAGTGCTTGGAATCTGATTTTTGGGCCAAGGAAGGGTGATTAAATCCCCACCTTATCTTGTTCTTGGGAGTTGCCCTTAAAATCAAGTTTGTGCAAGTGTACAAGATAAACAAGATTCACTCAAAGCGATATAAATCAACCAAGAGATGAGTCCTATTCTGAATGCAATGCGAATGTACCTTACTCCAGCACTCTTCAACAGTAAAGTAAATGAATTGAAACGACACGTGCCTAAAATTTAAACGTCTAATCAATTTTTGAACTTTTCAACAAGTGTTTTATTGTTGGTTTATTAGCAGGCTCCTAGTGATGGCATAAGTTTGCAGAAAACTCTAATTTTGCAAAGTAAGCAGCCCTGCAAAAAAAAAACAGTCAGTAGTGAACTTGTTTTTGCCGCGGATCCGCGACCAGAGCTGAGGAAACACGGCAATCCAGAGGGTACTTGGTCTCTGCTTTCTAGAACAGAGGCCTAAGAGCACTTATATGTTACTACAATCTTCTTTCCTGCTTTTCCTGACCTGTAACCTACAACAGAGAAGAAAAACTCGTTTTAGTTCCAAAAATTCAATAAAAACCGTTACCCTCCCGGCAACGGTGTTCGCGATTCAAAATTCATGAAAAACTTCATCGTTATTGAATCACATACAAGTAATAAAACCTAAACTTACTAAAATCTTTTTGGCAAAGTGTGTAGTGGCAAGTATAGGATTGAATCCACAGAGACTTGTTCTTGAAATTTTAGTTATTAAAATCTCACTTTTATCTTATTCTAGTTGAGAAATCCCTTGGATGAAGGTTGGAATTTTGTTTTTTTAAAAATAAATAAATAAATAAAGATCTTGAAGAAGTAAGCAAAAGAAAAATGAAAATATGAAGAAAGCAAAAGAAGAAAGAAATACTAACCTTTTTGCGAAGATTTGAATACCCAAAATAAGAAAAAAAAGAAATTAAAAGATTGGTACGAAGGGAAGAGGAAGATGAACCAGTGAACTTATTTCTTATCGTCGCTTTGTTGTCTCTCTCCTCCAAGCGATACTGAAACAAAAGAAGCTAATAAAAGAAAAGAGACGACTTCATGGAATCAAATATGAAAAAAAAGAATAGCAAAAAAATAAAGAGAAAATTAAAGAAAACTTAGACTGAACGCCGCAAGATTGTGAAGAAGAATTCTGAATTTTATTCCATAAGCATCAAATACAAAGCTCTTAACCTCTCCAATCTCGCATTACAATGCTCAAAACTTTCTTTTTCTAGCTTTTCAGCCCTGTGGTATCCTCTCTCTCTCTCTCTCTCAATGAATACAGGTATTTATAAGAAAATAATGATAAGGGAGAGTGTAGGGAGATAGGAAGAGTTGGCTATTTTTGAATTTCAATCTTCTCCTTATCTCCAAACTTGATTTATCTAGAATTCTGATCTGCACCTTGATGGCGTGTTGATTGCTGAATATTGCTTAACAGATGATAGAATTTGAAATAGTGATCAACATAAGAGTTGTAGCCCTTAAATCTTCTTTTTGGATCATCTTGAATCATCAGATTTGAGATTCATTAGCAAATGTTATGATTAAAATGCTAAACTGTATCCAGTCTGAATTCGAATCTAAATTGCTTCATCTCATCCGTTGATCTTCTCTCCATCCATTTATCCTCAGCAAACCCAATAGGGCCATCAAAAAATTCATTTTTCTTTTGAATTTTTATAGTATTATCTTATCTGGTAAATCCAATCCTTAGATAAGATAGACTGAAGATTCTCTGAATTTGAGTTGATCCCTGTTTGATTTGAATTTTTGGGTTTGTTTGGATAGGATCCATGTTTACCTTCTCTTTATCATCCTACAAGGATTAGGACATTAAGATAAGTGAGTTTGTAATGATTTATTATAGAATATATGTAGGAATGTAATAATATTTATACAATATATGTGTCCAAACACACACCCACACTTATATTTTGCTCGTCCTCGAGTAAAACAAAACTTGTTCGCCCAAAGGCCTTCCACTCTAGTTTTGATGATGATTAACTCATGTAGTTATGATTGCTAATAATCTTGTGATGTTTAGTTTCAGATCATTAATCAAGATATTAGTTGGTGATTAGCTTTAACAAGATGATTTGGAAGTTTTCACATGGTGATTCCAGAGCCCGAGCATCAAGATCAAATATAGCACTCGTTGGAGTCAAGCTTGGTGGATGGAGTTTTGGATCGAGTCAGCTTGGAGACGGCGCTCTACAAGAAGACTTCGGTACCGTAGTTTTTAGTTTGTTTAGATCCATGTGTAAAGATTAGAATAGTATGATATGCTCAAGTTCACAATACACACACGTTTTATATTTTGGATTCGGTATTTCGGTTTTTGTTTAACCGATCTTGGTTTCATGAATAGTTAGATCAAAATAAGTTTAAATGGTTTTATGTATAGTAGATTCATTCTATATACATGCATGCTTAACTTCCTAGATAAACTTAGTTTGACTTACCTATTCATGTGTTTTAAGTTTTGTGTTTTTAACAAAACATATATTTGAATGAAAAGTCAAAAACATGAAAATATATATGTTTCTTGTATATTGAATTTCTATCCATATGCAACATGCTTCAAAGTGTTTAAGTATCATGTTTTTGTATTTGAAAAAGTTTTGAAAAATCGGATGTTCATTTGAAAAATCCAAGTTTTGGAAAATACAGGTTTTGGTTTTCAGCAATATTTCCTGAACACAAAAATGGTTCAAAATGTTTGATATTTGTGTTGAAATTTTTCACACAAGTTTGTATTTCAATGTAAAATGATAAACTATTTTTGTGAATTTTTAGAAGATTTATGGGAATTTTTAGAATTAAAATTACCAAGTTTTTCTGGCCCATAATATAGCCTGCCAGGCTCTGTCAGTCGACCGCACGGTCGACCGAACCAGGAGCTGGCCGACCGTAGCGGTCGACCGACGTGCACAAGAACGTGCACGCTGGCTGCCCATTTAGCCGGTTGACCGACTTGAAGCAACCCACTCTCGGGTTGCTCCGGTCGACCGGGCGGTCGACCGGCCAGAGAGCCGTTGTTCTCTGGTTCAGGGCCCGGTCGATCGGATGGTCGACCGGTAGCAGCTAGCAGTCAAAATTGACCGTTGGTCGGTCGACCGGCCGGTCGACCGAAGGTCAAATCTGCCTAATTTTGCTGCTAACGACTATATTTCTAAAGAGGCTATAAAAACCCTATTTGTGACCAGTTTTCACCAAGAATTTTTGGGCTAAAATTTCTGAGCTTTCCCTAGTGTTTATACAAGTTTGAAAAGAGTTTCTTTGTGCCAAAAAGATCAATCTTTATTGTTTTAAAGTGTTTCATTATTTCAAAGAAAAATAGTCTTTTGGGAATTTGTTTTGGTCTAATCATTCTATATCTTTGTGGAGATTTCCCAAGTGATTTTCTTTGGTTTAAAACACTTTGTTTTCCACACTTGAGCTTCATTCTATCCTATCTATAGGGTCTTTATGTTTGTGGGAAAAGAGATTTGTTTGTGATCTTTTGATCACCAAGTTGTAAACCCTATTTTTGCTTGGCTTTGTGCCTTTCCCTCATAGTGTTGAGGAGGTTGTGCAATTGGTTTGTATCCCTCAAGTTGTGAGGTGATCCTTGTTTAGCTTTGTGCTTATGCCTCAAGTTGTGAGGTGATTGTTTTGGTTGGCTTGGTGCTTTGCCTCTAGTGAGAGGTTGTGGTTGTAAAGAGAGGAGTTGGGTACTCCTAGTTATTGTATTGCCCCAAATCCTCGGTGGAGGTTCCCTGTGTGGGAGTCCTTTGTGACAAGCTAGTGGATTCGAAATCCTTCTGGGTGAAGGCGGGGACGTAGAGCTGGGTGCTCGAACCTCGAAACAAATCTTATTGTTTGCGCTTGATCCATTGACTCTTACTCTCTCTCTCTCTCTATCTCTCTCTCTCTCTCTCTCTCTCTCTCTCTCTCTCTCTCTGTATTGTGCCTTGCATTATTTCATATTGATCATTCATATTTATATGCTTGGCTTGGTTGTGTGTGCATCACTCATCTATTGCATTAAGTGTAATTGCAATTAGTTTTTAAATTTCGCATTTAGTTCATTAGATTAGCATTATCACCTATTCACCCCCCTCTAGGTGATTTCAATTTGTATCAGAGTCTACGCTCCTGATATTTAGGTTTAACCATCTAGGAGTGAGATCTTGGTTTGCTAATCTTCATTTGCATTTGTACACATATAGTTTGCACTCATGGACAGCCCTCCTATGTTTGATATTTCTAGACTTGAGATTTGGAAGGCCAAGATGAGTTGTCATTTGAAAACCCTAGGACATAAAGTTTATCAAGCCACTACTAAGGAAACCTACCCTAATGATAGCAAACATAAAAAGGCTAATGCATTAGCCCTTAAGATACTTAGAGCATCTCTTGATAAAGATTTCTTACATGTGTTTGCTCACTATGATTCGGCTTTTGCAGTTTGGAGCATTTTGACTTCTCCCGAGCTACCAAAGATTATCGAAAAGATGAGAAGATCTAGGAGAGACAAGTCCGACGAGCATTGCCTCATGGTCTAAGGGAATGACTCCCTTGAGGTACAATCGGAATCTCATCTAGATGATAGCACTAGTTCCTATTGCTATGGGTGTTTAGAAGTTCAAACTTAAATACTTGCTAAAAAGTTTGAAATTTTTTGGAAAAGCATGATCTTTTGAAAAAGAAGATTTTGAACTAAAAGAAGAATATGAGGATTTGTGTTCAAGATTTGATTTAATTTTGCAAGAGAAGGAAGAGATTTGTAGTGAACGTGACTCACTTAAATCTCAACTAGACCTTGCCATAAAGGAAAATGAATTTTTGAAAAGTAAAAATGATTGTGATGATGTTATGAAAAAACAATAAGGTTTTATCTTCAAAATTAGATTTTATTTTAAAGGATAACCATTCTTTGAAAAATGAAATTGAGTTTATTTCAAAAGAATTAGATTTAGTTTTAAATAAAAATAATCTTTGAAAAATGATATAGATTCACATGTTTGCCATGCTAGAGTAGCCTCACCAAGCACATCTATTGCATGCTCCACTTTATCTTCTAGTATTGAAAATGATATAAATGTTTTGAAGAAAAGTATTGATTGTTTGGCTCCGCTTTGAGCCAATGTGCTTTGAATCATACACGCTTGGAATCCTTGGTTCGAAAGAAACAAGTTTCATCTTTGCATGCACACCCTCCACGGCATACACATGCTACTCACGGTCACAACTTTCATCACATGTATGCTCATGTGTACACTTGTACACATTGTGGACGTAAGGGCCACCTTACTAGATTTTGCTATGATAGAATACATGATGAAAATTTAGCATATAATTTTGTTTGGGTTAAGAAAGGGACTAACCCCTATGGACCCAAAAGGAAATGGGTACCAAAAACCACCCCTATTGTATTTGATGTAGGTGTGGGCTCTCACATGACATGAGAGTAGCGGTACCTTGGAGTGGATGCGTTCCGAGCTTCATGATGACCATTTAGATGCATCAGTTTCAAGAGAAGTTTGGTGGGAGGACTACCTGGTTTGGAGAACTAGAGAGGTGCCTTCATTAGTTTTGGTATCGATCTCTAACTCCGTTTATATTTACATGCTTTCCATGTTCATTGTTTATAGCATGTTTTTGATGTTTATAGATTATTATGATAATGCCATGATTATTAGATCCTTGACATGCATGTATAGCATTTGAGATCACCCATGTTTATATGGACCATTATTTTTGTGTTCTCGCCTATGTTTAGCTATCATGTTTATCATAGTTCTAATAACATGTGGATTTACATAATGATCATATTTATGTTTATCATGTTGATTTATGTCTCGTTTTATGCTACATGTTTTGATTACTTGTTTAAATGTTAGTTTTCATTAAGACTAGGATTTATACTTGTATATATAGTGGGCCACAAATAATTTTTTTATATGTTTGAGCTTGAACACTTATTTGTACCCATTAGATGTGCTAGTATAGACTAGTTTTGATGATTCATGCATTTTAAACTTTTATTCCCATTTTGGACATGTTTTAACTTCATGTATATGTCCATCTTGTCTAAACTATTGATTATACATATACATCCTTTGAGCCACGTGCCTTAATGCATATACATTTGTGGACTCGTTATGTTTGGATATGTATGTATACTTTAGTTTATACTTGACATACATATGCCTTGAAGAAATCGAGTTTTGATGATTTTCATGTTTTGAGGAATATTGAGCTTGAATGTATATTCTCATGTTGATATGTGTCACATAACACTTGTTCACTCACTTTGTTAGTTTTCTCATGATTTTATTTCATGAGTATGATATATGCTTTATGGACTTTGAGTGTTTAGTGATCATGTGATTTACATGTTTTTCATGAAAAATATTTTGTTTTATTCCTTGCTTGAAGCATTTCGTACTAGTTTACAAGTTTTTCCATTTAACTAGTTTCGATATTCTTCGTTTTGGTAGAGTTTTTCAAACATTCAATATTTTCAACCTATTTTGAAAATCCCTACCCTCAATGGGCGGTTGGTTGGGCGACCATGCCTATGTATGCTTTATATTGAAAATCATTTTAAACATGAGCATGATTGGGTGGTAGAAAATATGAGATATACATTTGATATTATTGTCGTTTCAATTGGTATCATTGAATTTTTTCAATTGGTATCTATATTGACATTTCTTGTATACTCATATATTTTTTATGTATGTATGCTTTCACTTCAAATGGTATCAATCTCGATTGGTATCTAATTTTTCATACATATATATGTTTTATTTGTGCTTATTATATCCCTATATTTTTAAGCACAAATTTTGATTATGATAAGCTTGAGTTTTTAATTCCTATCATGTTACAATTGATTTTTCAATTGATATTTTAATAACGATGCATAAGCTTATGAAAAATAAAAAAAAATTTGGATCATCATTTTAGTTGGATTTCATAAAGGGGGAGAAAACTCGTATTTCATATTTCAATTGGTATTTTGTTTACCATTTGTTTTGTATTCCACTCCCATACTTTATGATATAAAATGATTTAAAAAAATGAATATTAATCTTTTTTTGGTATCATTTGTTCTAAATAACAAATTCTTACAATTGGTATCAAGATGTTTATTTGAATATTTTCAATTGGTATCAAGATTTTATTTGTTTTCTCACAATTGGTATCAATGCCTTATTTACTTTCAATTAGTATCAATTCTTAAATGTTTTTATGTTTCCATTCAATTGGTATCAAATGTTCTACATTGACATATTTTAATTGGTATCATATTTGATTGCACCCCTTGTTGATGATTGACAAAAGGGGGAGAATTATTTGAGTTTATATGCATGTTTTTATATGCATGTTTTGTTTATGTTTTGTTTATCTAGAAACATAGTCTGTTTTTATTTATTAGTTTGTCGTTTAATTGATATCAAGAGCATTTTTCGTTTATTTGTTGATATCAAGAGCTTTATTTAAAGAACATGTTTTTATTTTGGTATCAAGAGCTTTAATAGAGTTTTACCGTTTAATTGGTGTCAAGACCATGGTTCATTGTTTTATGCATGTCTATGTATCTTCATGTTTAATTTTGGTATCAAGAGCTTTAATAGAGTTTTACCGTTTAATTGGTATCAAGACCATGGTTCATTGTTTTATGCATGTCTATGCATCTTCATGTTTAATTTTCATTGCATATATATATGTTTATTGTGATGCATGAGTTAAGGGGGAGCTTCTTTGAAGCTTAACTTTAATCCATGCATATATAACTCCATGAGTTTTGTCATCATCAAAAGGGGGAGATTGTTGGCCCAAAGCCTTCCACTCTAGTTTTGATGATGATTAACTCATGTAGTTATGATTGCTAATAATCTTGTGATGTTTAGTTTCAGATCATTAATCAAGATATTAGTTGGTGATTAGCTTCAACAAGATGATTTGGAAGCTTTCACATGGTGATTCCAGAGCCCGAGCATCAAGATCAAATATAGCACTCGTTGGAGTCAAGCTTGGTGGATGGAGTTTGGATCGAGTCGGCTTGGAGACGGCGCTTTACAAGAAGACTTCGGTACCATAGTTTTTTAGTTTGTTTAGATCCATGTGTAAAGATTAGAATAGTATGATATGCTCAAGTTCACAATACACACACGTTTTATATTTTGGATTCGGTATTTCGGTTTTAGTTTAACCGATCTTGGTTTCATGAATAGTTAGATCAAAACAAGTTTAAATGGTTTTATGTATAGTAGATTCATTCTATATACATGCATGCTTAACTTCCTAGATAAACTTAGTTTGACTTACCTATTCAATGTTTTAAGTTTTGTGTTTTTAACAAAACATATTTTTGAATGAAAAGTCAAAAACATGAAAATATATATGTTTCTTGTATATTGGATTTCTATCCATATGCAACATGCTTCAAAGTGTTTAAGTATCATGTTTTGTATTTGGAAAAGTTTTGAAAAAATCGGATGTTCATTGAAAAAGCCAAGTTTTGGAAATACAGGTTTTGGTTTTCGGTAATATTTTCTTAACACAAAAATGGTTCAAAATGTTTGATATTTGTGTTGAAATTTTTCACACAAGTTTGTATTTCAATGTAAAATGATAAACTATTTGTAGATTTTTAGAAGATTTATGGGAATTTTTAGAATTAAAATTACCTAGTTTTTCTGGCCCATAATATAGCCTGCCAGGCTCTGTCGGTCGACCGCATGGTCGACCGTACCAGGAGCCGTCGACTGTAGCGGTCGACTGACGTGCACAAGAACGTGCACGCTGGCTGCCCATTTAGCCGGTCGACCGCATGGTCGACCGACTGGAAGCAACCCACTCTCGGGTTGCTCCGGTCGACCGGCCAGAGAGCCGTTGCTCTCTGATTCAGGGCCCGGTCGACCGGACGGTCGCCGGTAGCAGCTAGCGGTAAAAAATTGACCGTTGGCCAGTCGACCGGCCGGTCGACCGGAAGGTCAAATCTGCCTAATTTTGCTGCTAACGGCTATATTTCTAAAGAGGCTATAAAAACCCCATTTGTGACCAGTTTTCACCAAGAATTTTTGGGCTAAAATTTCTGAGCTTTCTCTAGTGTTTATATAAGTTTGAAAAGAGTTTCTTTGTGCCAAAAAGATCAATCTTTATTGTTTTAATGTGTTTTATTATTTCAAAGAAATAGTCTTTTGGGAATTTGTTTTGGTCTAATCATTCTATATCTTTGTGGAGATTTCCCAAGTGATTTTTCTTTGGTTTAAACACTTTGTTTTCCACACTTGAGCTTCATTCTATCCTATCTATAGGGTCTTTGTGTTTGTGAGAAAAAGAGATTGGTTTGTGATCTTTTGATCACCAAGTTGTAAACCTTATTTTTGCTTGGCTTTGTGCCTTTCCCTCATAGTGTCGAGGAGGTTGTGCAATTGGGTTTATCCCTCAAGTTGTGAGGTGATCCTTGTTTAGATTTGTGCTTATCCCTCAAGTTGTGAGGTGATGTTTTGGTTGGCTTGGTGCTTTGCCTCTAGTGAGAGGTTGTGGTTGTAAAGAGAGGAGTTGGGTACTCCTAGTTATTGTATTGCCCCAAATTCTCGGTGG